>OZ038384.1:10593645-10713659 GCA_964036045.1 Eutreptiella sp. 'Long Island Sound 2002' | reverse complement strand
CACCCAATTTGGGTATTAGGTCCAAGGGGGGGGGGGGTCTCCCAAGGGACGGGTGCACAACCTGCTTATGCAATTTTTCAACCCGGACAGCTCAAAAATCGAAGTTTTCGAAACTTGTTTTTTTGATATTGTGACCACCTAAAATGACCATCCAAGCTATGTAAAGCATGTTTTAGGCCGTATTTACGTGTTTTTCACCCTTTTTGGGTGTTAGGTCGGGGGGGGGGGGGGTCTCCCAAGGGACGGGTGCACAACCTGCTTATGCAGTTTTTCACCCCGGACAGCTCAAAAATGGAAGTTTTCGAAACATATTTTTTTGATTTTGTGCCCACCCAAAATGACCATCCAAGGTATGTAAAGCATGTTTTAGGCCGTATTTACGTTTTTTTCACCCAATTTGGGTATTAGGTCCAAGGGGGGGGGGGGGTCTCCCAAGGGATTGGTACACAACCTGCTTATGCAGTTTTTCAGCCTGGGCACCTCAAAATCGAAGTTTTCGAAACTTGTTTTTTTGATACCGTGATCACCTAAAATGATCATCCAAGGTATGTAAAGCATGTTTTAGCCGGTATTTATGTAGTCACCTCGCAGAGGTTGTTAGATCAAAGCCAGGCAGGCGTATATATCGGGAAAACGCCACATACCCCCCCATTTTGGCCATTTTGGGCCTATTCGCGTACCCTACCCCAAGGGGTTGAATTGTTAGTTTAACCCTTGTAAAATCATTATTTTGTCCAATAATCGCATCCCCCAATGAGTTTTTGGTCCGGACCCCCCCAGACCCCCCCCACTTGAAACCCACTTTTTTCAGGTTTTGAGGGAGGGGGGGGGGGGGGGTGGGGGGGGGGGTCAAAAAATGACCCCCCCTTTTTTTGGGTCGAAAATCATGAATCTTTTGGTTTTTTTGATTTTGAGCCGAAAAAGTGTTTTCCGGGTCCCGACTCTATGGGGTTTGTATGGGGCGGAGTGGGACGAGCGCTTATGCAGTTTATGCACTTTTCAGCCATTTTTGCTATGTTGGCGGTTTTGGCGACCTCGGTGACCCCGTGGTACCCACTCCGAGGGGTGTAAGTGGGGATGTTGTGACAGTATATGCCTACTAGGATACGGAAGGACGTTTTTTGCAGTCTCTAGCCTTGCTGAGAGCCGTTCACAACCCTTGCCAAAGAGGCGAAATGACTGTTTCCGACAATAATGGCCTAGTGAATGGGCCGGGACACAACCTGCTTATGCAGTTTTTTACCCCGGACATCTCAAAAATTCAAATTTTCAAAACTTGTTTTTTTGATATTGTGACCACCCAAAATGACCATCCAAGGTATGTAAAGCATGTTTTAGGCCGTATTTACGTGTTTTTCATCCAATTTGGGTATTAGGTCGGGGGGGGGGGTCTTCCAAGGGATTGGTACACAACCTGCTTATGCAATTTTTCACTATGGGCAGCTCAAAAATCGAAGTTTTCAAAACTTGTTTTTTTGATGTTGTGACCACCTAAAATGACCATCCAAGCTATGCAAAGCATGTTTTAGGCCGTATTTGCGTGTTTTTCACCCTATTTGGGTATCAAGTCGGGGGGGGGGGGGGTCTCCCAAGGGATTGGTACACAACCTGCTTATGCAGTTTTTCAACCCGGACAGCTCAAAAATCGAAGTTTTTGAAACTTGTTCTTGTGATATTGTGATCACCTAAAATGACCATCCAAGGTATGTAAAGCATGTTTTAGGCCGTACGTACATATTTTTCACCCTATTTGGGTGTTAGGTCCGGGGGGGGGGCTGGGTCTCCCAAGGGACGGGTGCACAACCTGCTAATGCAGTTTTTCAACCCGGAGGCCATTATTGGTGGAAACAGTCATTTCGCGTCTTTGGCACGGGTTGTGAACGGCCATAAGCAGGGGTAGACACGGCAAAAAACGTCCTTTCGTATCCTAGTAGGCATATACTGTCACAACATCCCCACTCACACCCCTCGGAGTGGGTACCACGGGGTCACCGAGGTTGCCAAAACCGCCAACATAGCATAAATGGCTGAAAAGTGCATAAACTGCACTAGCGCTCGTCCCACTCCGCCCCATACAAACCCTATGGAGTCGGGACCCGGAAACACTTTTTCGGCTCAAAATAAAAAAAAAACGAAAAGATTCATGATTTTCGACCCAAAAAAAGGGGGGGTCATTTTTTTCGACATTTTTGACCCCCCCCCCCCATCCCCCCACCCCCCCACCCCCACCCCCACCCCCCCCTAAAAAGTGGGTTTCAAGTGGGGGGGGTCTGGGGGGGTCCGGACCAAAAACTCATTGGGGGATGCGTTTATTGGACAAAATAATGATTTTACAAGGGGTTAAACTAACAATTCAACCCCTTGTGGTAGGGTACGCGAATAGGCCCAAAATGGGGGGTATGTGGCGTTTTCCCCATATATACGCCTGCCTGGCTTTGATCTAACAACCTCTGCGAGGTGATTCAAAAACTTCGATTTTTTGAGCTGCCCAGGGTGAAAAACTGCATAAGCAGGTTGTGTACCAATCCCTTGGGAGACCCCCCCCCCCCCCCCCCGTGCGGCCAATACCCAAATAGGGTGAAAAACATGTAAATACGGCCTAAAACATGCTTTACATACCTTGGATGGTCATTTCAAGTGGTGACAATATCAAAAAAACAAGTTTTCAAAAACTTCGATTTTTGAGCTGCCCAGGTTGAAAAACTGCATAAGCAGGTTGTGTACCAATCCCTTGGGAGAGACCCCCCCGCCCCGGGACCTAATACCCAAATAGGGTGAAATATACGTAAATACGGCCTAAAACATGCTTTACATACCTTGGATGGTCATTTTAGGTGATCACAATATCATAAAAACCAGTTTTGAAAACTTCATTTTTGAGCTGCCCGGGGTGAAAAGCTGCATAAGCACGTTGTGTACCAATCCCTTGGGAGCCCCCCCCCCCCCCCCTCCCCCCCGGACCTAATACCCAAATAGGGGGAAAAACATGTAGATACGGCCTAAAACATGCTTTACATACCTTGGATGGTCATTTTGGGTGATCACAATATCATAAAAACAAGTTTCGAAAACTTCATTTTTGAGCTGCCCAGGGTGAAAAACTGCATAAGCAGGTTGTGTACCGGCCCATTCACTGGGCCATTATTGGTGGAAACAGCCTTTTCGCGTCTTTGGCACGGGTTGTGAACGGCCCTAGGCAAGGCTAGAGACTGCAAAAAACGTCCTTCCGTATCCTAGTAGGCATATACTGTCACAACATCCCCACTTACACCCCTCGGAGTGGGTAGCACGGGGTCACCGAGGTTGCCAAAACCGCCGACATAGCATAAATGGCTGAAAAGTGCACAAACTGCATCAGCGCTCGTCCCACTCCGCCCCATACAAACCCCATAGAGTCGGGACCCGGAAACACTTTTTCGGCTCAAAATCGAAAAAAACCAAAAGATTCATGATTTTCGACCCAAAAAAAGGGGGGTCATTTTTTCGACATTTTTGCCCCCCCCCCCCCCCCACCCCCACCCCCCCCCCACCTCCTCAAAACCTCAAAAAAGTGGGTTTCAAGTGGGGGGGGGGTCTGGTGGGGTCCGGACCAAAAACTCATTGGGGGATGCGTTTATTGGACAAAATAATGATTTACAAGGGGTTAAACTAACAATTCAACCCCTTGGGGTAAGGGTACGCCAATAGCCCCAAAAAGGCCAAAATGGGGGGGTATGTGGCGTTTTCCCCTATATACGCCTGCCTCGCTTTGATCTAACAACCTCTGCGAGGTGATTTCCATTTTTGAGCTGTTGAGGCGGGAAAACTGCATAAGCAGGTTGCGCCCTAGACCCCTTGGGAGCCCCCCCCCCACACCCAAATAGGGTGAAAAACACATAAAAGGGGGCTAAAACATGCTTTACATAGCATATATCATCATTGTAAGTGGTCACAATATCAAAAAAATGTTTGCAAAATTCTATTGCCTTCGGCAAGTCCACCTCGCAGAGATTCTACCCCAAGCCACACACACCCTAAATAGGGTAAAAACTACATAAATACGGCCTAAAAAATGCTTTACATACCTTGGATGGTCATTTTAAGTGGTGACAATATCAAAAAAACAAGTTTCAAATTCAAAAACTTCGATTTTTGAGCTGCCCAGGGTGAAAAACTGCATAAGCAGGTTGTGTACCAATCCCTTGGAGCCCCCCCCCCCCCGTGCGGCCAATACCCAAATAGGGTGAAAAACATGTAAATACGGCCTAAAACATGCTTTACATACCTTGGATGGTCATTTCAAGTGGTGACAATATCAAAAAAACAAGTTTCAAAAACTTCGATTTTTGAGCTGCCCAGGTTGAAAAACTGCATAAGCAGGTTGTGTACCAATCCCTTGGGAGACACCCCCCGCCCCGGGACCTAATACCCAAATAGGGTGAAATATACGTAAATACGGCCTAAAACATGCTTTACATACCTTGGATGGTCATTTTAGGTGATCACAATATCATAAAAACCAGTTTTGAAAACTTCATTTTTGAGCTGCCCGGGTGAAAAGCTGCATAAGCACGTTGTGTACCAATCCCTTGGGAGCCCCCCCCCCCCCCCCCCCTCCCCCCCGGACCTAATACCCAAATAGGGGGAAAAACATGTAGATGCGGCCTAAAACATGCTTTACATACCTTGGATGGTCATTTTGGGTGATCACAATATCATAAAAACAAGTTTCGAAAACTTCATTTTTGAGCTGCCCAGGGTGAAAAACTGCATAAGCAGGTTGTGTACCGGCCCATTCACTGGGCCATTATTGGTGGAACAGCCTTTTCGCGTCTTTGGCACGGGTTGTGAACGGCCCTAGGCAAGGCTAGAGACTGCAAAAAACGTCCTTCCGTATCCTAGTAGGCATATACTGTCACAACATCCCCACTTACACCCCTCGGAGTGGGTAGCACGGGGTCACCGAGGTTGCCAAAACCGCCGACATAGCAAAAATGGCTGAAAAGTGCACAAACTGCATCAGCGCTCGTCCCACTCCGCCCCATACAAACCCCATAGAGTCGGGACCCGGAAACACTTTTTCGGCTCAAAATCGAAAAAAACCAAAAGATTCATGATTTTCGACCCAAAAAAAGGGGGGGTCATTTTTTCGACATTTTTGACCCCCCCCCCCCCCCCCCCCCCCCACCTCCCTCAAAACCTCAAAAAAGTGGGTTTCAAGTGGGGGGGGTCTGGGGGGGTCCGGACCAAAAACTCATTGGGGGATGCGTTTATTGGACAAAATAATGATTTTACAAGGGGTTAAACTAACAATTCAACCCCTTGGGGTAGGGTACGCGAATAGGCCCAAAAGCGCCAAAATGGGGGGGTATGTGGCGTTTTCCCCATATATACGCCTGCCTGGCTTTGATCTAACAACCTCTGCGAGGTGATTTTCCATTTTTGACTTGTAAAGGGTTGAAAACTGCTTAAGCGGTTTGTGCTCACACCAAATGCCATTGAACCACCTACAAACAGCAATTTTGAAGCTTTTGGGGGGCCCGTGGCACGGGCTACATAGGCCCAGCGGCTACAACGTGGGTCCCCCTGGGTGCTCAAGTACCCGTATTGTCACTAAATCATCACCCAAACCCATCCCAGGGGCAACAGAAGGGTTTCGGAAAAGGCGAATTTCGGAAATCTTGCAGGTGTCACTAACCAGCCTACACAACGGCAATTTCGGGGCTTTTGGAGGGGCCATGGCTCGGGCTATATGGGCTTGGCAGCCACTACGTGGGTCCCCATGGGTGCTCAAGTACCTCTATTGTCACTAAATCATCACCCAAACCCATCCCAGGGGCGACAGCAGGGTTTCCGAAAAAGTCGAATTTTTGGAAATCTTGCAGGTGTCACTAAACAGCCTTATCCAGTGTGAAAACGGCTAAGTCCTCACTAGCAAGGGCCCATAGGGGGGGGCGACCGGGGGTACCTGGAGTTCGGACCCGGGACCCCCGCCATGGGTTAGGGGGTCCATGTACAAGAAAAAAGTTGCCCGGGACCTGGGTCCAAATCCACACACAGCACCCAGAATACGCAAAGAAGTTTTGACCCCCCCCCCCCCGACACCCCCCCCCCACCCCCCCAAAAAGGGGTACCCGGGTACGGGGGGCTAAAGGGGTCAAAAACGAAAAATTCATTGGGGGATCATTTTCTCTCCTAAAATGATGATTTTACAAGGGGTTGGACATCCGGTACCATACCTTGGGGTATGGTACGCGAATGACCCCAAAAAAGGGGGGTATATGGCGTACGCACCTGCGCTTGATCTAACAACCCTCTTCGAGGTGATTTGGGGTCAAGCCCTTGTAAAACCCCGACTTTGTAGAAGTATCCCCCAACGAGTTTTGGGTGGAGAACCCTCCACAACCCCCAAAGTGAACACCCAGTTTCGGGATTGGGGCAGATGAAAGCTGCTTGGCCTGTTGTGGCCACTATGCGTCAGTCCGGATTCAGTGTATGGCCCCTAACCAATGATGTCCCCGATCCTTCGCCCAGATGCCCCTGATCAACCCCTGTATGGACCCCCGACTGGGCAGGCCTTCGCTATTTCCAACCGGAAGGACTCCTCTGCCTCAGTGTCTCCACCCTTTCCCTCCAACGCATCATCTCTAGGCATATGTCCCACAACTCCCTATCCCACTGCACCTGCCGCAGTGTGGCACCTGCCCCACAGGCCGCCCTCACATCAGCCTGCTCATTACCTGACGCCCCCATGTGAGGGGGCACCCATTGCACGGACGCACTGTCCCCCACCAGCATCCACCACCACCACAGCTCTTCCCCCAAATCCACATGAGGCCCTGTGATCCCATGCCACCACCACTTGGCACACGTCCCCTTACAATCCTACATTGGGCCATGTTACAATCCTACAATTCTGTTCGACGCAATGTCATCAGGCCCACAACCCTGCACCCACGTTTCTGCCTTCTCTGCCTTTGCCAAGTTGAGGCGGAGAGTTCGCAGAAAAAACTGCTCTGGATTTCATTTTGGCCCACCTTCGAGCTTCACCCTTCGAGCCCCGCGGTGAAGAAGATGCTCTCGGGCTGGAAATGGAATCCCGGTATTCCAGTTGACACGACGGAAATACTGACCACACTTTAGCAGCCAGGAAATCGTTGCACACAGTAGCACAAACGTGACTGTCAGAACCACCGATGGAAGTAGGCCAACCCCCCCCCCCAGGTTGGCTCCAGATTAGGTTCTCTGTATTGCTGTTGCCCCACCCCAACTCCCGTTGACAGTCTGGTGAGCGCCTACTCACCTGTACTGGCGATGACACGGAACACGCAGCGCTGTCAATATGAATCTGTGCCAACTGCAAAATGCAACGCAAAGTCCAGGTGCGATGTACGACCGCCGGTATATATGCACTGTACATCAGACGATTACAGCTTCTCCTCAGCTCTGTTTCGTAACCGTCACCGATGCGCCCTCAATAAAGGGCGTACGGCAGAGCAAACACGTAGTGGCCCCGTGGGGCTGGGGAGAGGCGGGGCGGGGCTGGTCGGGCAGTTCCCCCACCATGCCCTCCCCGCCCTCCGTGTTGTTGTAGGGTCAGCATTGCATGGGGGCCATCAGGATTGATGGATAGCCCCTGCCTCAGAGCCCTCGCCAACCCGCATCTGGGATTGCGCAGGGTCTGGGCCCCCGAGAATCATTCACCAAAAGTAGGCCAACGATGGGTGAATCCCCGTGACCTTATATATCTTGGCGCCGGCACGTCCCGGGGGTTCTGGGATGTGGCCTGCCACGCCCCCCCCAGCATGCGCGTTCACTGCCCCATGGGCAGTGGCCGCCTTTCGCGAGTGCACCAGGGTCCGAGGCCAGGCACAGTGGTATTCGTTGTTCAGGGTCAAATATGGGTGGTGTGCCAAGCATGCCAGGTTTTTTTTGTGGGCAGGCGTGGCTGGCATGCCGGGAATGGCCAGTGTCGGGCATGCCAGGCAGCCTGTTGCATGGTATGGCGAATGCAGCATTGGCAGCACGTCTTTGCTTCTCACAGGATGCAGGGCGCACCATACATGCAACACAATTCGTCACAGGATATGGCAGGTTCGCAGCGTTGGATGTTAACCAATGGAGGTTGGGGCTTTAACCGACGGCTGTTGAGGCCAACCGACGGCGAATGGATGTAAACCGCGTTGATGGAAAGGCGGGCCGTTGCCTTAGGGAACGGCACGCAGCGCAAAGGGCCTCTGATTTTGGAGCCCACAATCGCGAGGTACCCTCTACTACTTACTTCTTGCTGAGTTCAATGGCCTCCTCCAGTGCACTGATGCACATCTTCACAATCTCTGGGCGGTTGTTGTAGCCCATCAGGCCGATGCGCCAGCACTTGCCCTTCAGCGACCCCAGAGCCCCGCCGATCTCGATCTGGAAGCGCTCGCGCATGATCTGGATGACCTTCATGCCATCCACTCCCTCGGGGATGCACACGGTAGTGAGGCTCGGGGCCCGCACTGACACGTCAACATATGGCTTGAGTCCGATCCTGCAAGCATGGGAGGTCCAGAGTGAGCGAGTGGTGGGCGTATAGTGCATGCATTGCAGGAGCATCGTCAGCGCATCGCATCGCGTAGTAAGCATACGGTGGGGCTAGAATGGGTGCAGAGCTGACGAATGACGGACGCATGACGACCGCATAGAGCTCAGCACGAGCACATGCTACACACGTCGCAGGCGCACAGTGGGCGCACAGTATGCATCAACTATGCACTTGCAATGCGTTTAGTATGCGCCCGCATTTTGCGCACAATCGAGGTTGGCAAAAATGCACAGGGCACAGTGTCACGCGCATTGCAAATACTGGTCCCATTGAATTTGGTGCGCAAAAACAGCAGTGTCTGTCAGGGAGACGAACATTAACTTGAATGTGCCACATGACACAGCAACTGTCCCCAGCTGTGCAAGGAGGAGACAAATGGCTGCAGAACCCCTGCTGGGCTGGCTCCAACTTGATTTTTTTTTTGGAAGGGGGCATTCCACCTCAGCGCGTTGGCCTCTGCCCCGGTAAGATGGTGCCCCCCTCCCCTGTAGAATCTGAGATGGGTTGCTCCTTGCAAACAAAATTTTTCAGGCCCCTCATGTGAGCACATTTCTGTCAAGATATGTCAATCCCCCAACCCCACCCGATGGCGCACTGTTGTTGCTATATAAAACCATGGATCTAAAACCAAGCATAGGGAATGATGAAAAATGTGGTTGAACCTTTTCGTCCCCTCATCCCAACTCACTGCATATGAACCCCCCCCCCCCTGCCCGGACACCCCCTCCTGTCTAACGGGGGCCTCACCCTCAGCGTGGCGTGCCGGTGAACCGATAGAGTGGGTGACCGGCCCAACTCTGAGGGCTAATGGAGGCAATGTTAGACCCTGTGGGCTGCAAATGGCCCACAGGCAGCCACGCCGCGCCGGGAGGAGCACTGTCGACGGTGGACAGGGCTCCTACCCCCCCCCCCCCCCGCACGCATCCCCCCCTAACGCGCGATAGGAACGCGAGAGCGAAGAGGCCTGCCGGCAGGGGCGTGCAGTCCCAGGGCGACAGCCGGTTGACACATGCCACACAGGCTCATGTGTGGTTTCCTGCACAGGGGGGGGGGGGGGCGCTGCGCAACGTACCTATGGCCTCTGGCGGGAGATCAGTGGGACCCGCCCACACTCCTGCATAGGTAACGCCCGCCCACAGGCACCCGACGACGTCGGGCATGAGCAGCCAGCCCCCCGCGAGGCCGACCCTAGGGTACGCCTGCCAGCGGGGCCCGGGGCGCACCAGCTCAGCTACGAGCCCCGGGGGGGACAAGCTGACGCTGGATCGAGGGGTGAAGCCTCTGGCACTGGAGCCGCGACGGTGCAGCGTTGCGGCTACAGACCGATCTGGGGCAGGCGTCAGCGTGGCCTCGGTGGGGGGTTTGGGAATAGAGCGGGAACGCACGGCACAACCCCCCCCCCCCCCCACAGCACCACTTGCCGCCTGCCTTCGCGCCCTGTTGCCCTCCTGCACCTCCCGTTGCAGAGAATTACATCGCAGTCACCGTAATGGTGGCTGCGGTTAACTGTCTCCCTCTCTCGCAGCCCCCCCCCCCCCCCCCACGCCTTCCCCGATTCACAGGCGGCGCCCCGACTTGATCATGGTCTCCCTGCTGTGCAGCAGACACCATGCCTGAGGCGTTCACCTCTCTCTCGCCCGCGGAACAACGTGCCAGGCTGCGCCCCGCTGAGGCGTTCCCTGTCACAAACGTCGTCTACTCCGAGAAAGACCGGGTGCTGCTGCTCACGGCACAACACTTCAAGTCCTCCACCGTCGTGCGGGGTATCCCGATGGGAGACAGCCCGCTTCAGGCCAGCGTGGCCCTCTGGTGGGCCGTCCTAACGGGCCAGATCCTCCGTGGCGAGCTGGATGCCCTCCGAGACCACTGCCGCAAATACCACTGGGCAACTTTCCGAGACCTGTTCGACAATTTTCTGGACCAGGTCGCAGCCCTCCCTCACGCGCGCCGCAACGACCTCATCCACGCCGCCCGGCAGCATTGTGCGGATTGGGACGACACCTTCTTGGCCAAGCTATAGTTTGATGAGTCCGTGGAGGTCCTGGCCGGGACGCGCAAGGCCCAGCCCGTTCTGCTGCGAGTCCCACTGCTGCACTGGCTGACTGTGTGGGCTGCAGACCGTGACGGGAGCGCGGTGGCCTGCCCCAAGATCCAGAGCCACGACCCGCCAGGCAAGGAAGTGGGCAAGATCCCGGCCCCAAGCCCCCTCGGCAAGCGTGAGTGGGAACTGCAGCTCCAGCGACGGGTTGACGACAAGTCCCTGCTTGCGCCTGATGCCATAGTGGCGCTGCGGGCCAAGGAAGCACCGGGCAGTGAAGCGGCGCCAACGTGGCTGTCCATGCTGGACGCGCCGCTGGATGTGGACGACGAGGGGCTCGAGCAACAATTGGAATCGCTGGCCAACCTCACCGACATCGCAGCCGCGCACGCCGCACGCTCGCTGCATGCGCTCGCCCGCCCCCATGCTGTGCCCGCGCGCCCACTCCAGGCCCTGCAGTCTGCGGTGTCTGGAGCCACACTGGCGGCGGCGGCCAGGTCCGCGTGGGCTGCATGCCCCACGTTCAACCGTCCCGCCATGCGCCAGGAGCTCACCAAGTTCCTCGAGACAGTGGCGAGTCGCTTTGGGTCCAGCCTGCGAGCCCCGGATGCCAACCACCAAACTCTGAAGGATATCCAGCAGCTACTAGTTCACGCCGAGAGGGATGGGGTCACAGACTGGCGAGCGGTGGCCATCGATTTCTTCAAAGACGGAGACCTCCCGGTGGCCTTCACCAACTCCTTCGCACCCGTTCGAGACCTTCGCGGCCTACGCCAAGCCCTATGGGACGGCGTGGAGCTCGCCAGGCGAGCGACGGCAGGCGCTAGCGGTCCTCAAGCGGTCCCTGGCGTCGAGACTCGGCCAGCGCGACCGCATGACAGCCGACCGGTTCTTGGCCGGAGCCCTGCAGCCGACCGACCACCTGCCCGCAGTCCCTCAATCTCAGCTCGCCCTTCCCCCGCCAGCAGCAGGAATAGCCCCCACGGCCTCCGTGGGGTTTCAGCCCGTGAGCCCCAGCCCAGCCACGCGGGCCGTGCGCATCTCGCACCTGGGCCGCGTCGACGCCACTGAGTTGTCATCCGTCATGTCCCATGCGCTCGGCGTGCCCATCTTCATCACAGCCGCGGACCACAGCCGAGGATTCGGGTTTGCAGCGGTGCCGGAGGCCAAGTGTGCGGAAATCTTCCTGGGCGAGTCGGTGGCCCAGCGCTAGAGGCCTGGGCCCCGCCAGACCGACGCGTGGTCGAGACATCCCGCGGCATGCCGTGGGACACCTCGCGCCGGCGATGACTAGCGCTCCTTCAACGCCTGCCCCCTCAACTTGCCCCCGTGCACTCGGTAGTTCGCGCCGTGTGCACCCTCCAAGCTCGCACACAGTGGACCCAGCTGCCGGAGATCTTGGTCCAGCTTGGCGCCCTCACGGCCGAGCCGGTCAGACAGCGGCGGACGACAGCCCCCTTGGCTTGCCATGCGTGCACCCACTGTGGCACGCTCCACGCCCTCCACCCCCCGCCCTCCCGTTGCTGCCACTGCAGCGGCACCGCCTTCCTCATCATGCCAGTTGACTCCGCCCGCCCCCTCGTCCTGCACGACGTCCTGTCAGCCCTCCCGGAGGCCTCGCGAGATGGCCTGGGCAGATTGTGGCCCGTCTCCACCCCTTTGGCGGCGCTGCACACCGTTCGCCTGTGGCTGGGCGCCGTGATGGCCGTCGCCGACCAGCAGCGAGTGGTCGTCACCCCACCGTACCGTCATGGTGATCGCCTGGTCATGTTCTGGGACAAGACAGCCCTGGCGCCGGCAGCGCCAGCTCCATTGCCAGCCGCCGGCGCCTACGTATACTCTGCACCGCCCACCGCAGGGTACCACCTCAGTCCCCTGCCTCCGCCGTCCCAGCTGTTCCACGCCGAGGCCAGCCTGTGCGGCGTGTGCGGGCGCCCCAGCTTGTGGACTGCCCGCCTCTCCCACCGACCCCCGTGCCCGTGCGGTCGCGCCTATTCTGTACCAATGGAGTGCAGCCTTCCCAGGTGCTCACCACAGCGATGGCGCCTCGTTTCCGCACTGTTCGAGACGGACTGGAGTGGCAGGACGCTGTCCCAGCGTCCCGCATCCCGTTCCACGACACCTGCGAACCCCCGCAGACCGCGTTACACCCCGCCCCGGGTTGGGTGCAGTCGCTCCGCCCCCCGGACCCCCTCGCCCAGCCGGCGTCCACTGCGCCTCTCACCGCCCTCATCAACAACCTCGGCGGTCTCCCCCACCAGTCCGACTTGCTGCACAGCTGGATCCTGGTGCTTCACCCGGACGTCCTGCTCTTGCAGGAGACATGGGACCCTGACGCTGTGTCTGCGGCCCTGCCAGATCACTACCAGTCGCATGTGTCCCAGGTCAGCGGGCTGGGTGCCGGCTGCGTTGTTGCCTGGCGCCGCGCCCACGTCCCAGCTGGCAACCACACCGTGCTTCACGACTGCATAGACTGGCTTGCGGTGCTCTTGCCTCTGGCCAGCCACGGCACCGCCCTCGCGGTCAGCGTGCATTTCCGCCCCAAGCTCTCCTCCGCGACCCAGCGCCGGCACCTCCAGCACATCGCCACCCTCGAGTCCGCCACCAAGCCCACGCTATTGCTCCTCGGGGGCGATTTCAACTCCGCCGTCACCCCAGGCACAGCCTTGCATACCGCACTGTCCCCGCGGGGCTGCTTGGGTCATGCTCAGCGCCTTCTCCCCGACGGCACGCTCACCCACTTTTCCAGGCGTGGCCCAGTCCTCACCGCGACCGCCATCGATCACGTGTTTGCGGCAGGAGCAGTGTCGGAGGCCGAGGCGACTACGTTCCCGATCGACAGCGCCCACATGGCCATTCTGGCCACCGTCCAGCTCAGCTCAGCAGCGGTCGACCCGTTCGCGTGGAAGCGATATCGCTGGAGGGCGTTGCAGCCAGAAGTTCTGAACCGCGTGGTGGCGCTGCTGGACGTTTACTGGGCATTCCTGGCCCTGACGCCCGTCGCCCCCGACATCTACATTGCGGCCGCGCACGCCATTGCCGACCGCACCGTCCCGCGCCGCCAACAGCCCAAATCGGAGCTCGCATCTTTGACCTCCCATCCCCCTCCATACAGCCCTGAAGAGATCCACGCCCTCCAAACGCAAGTGTCCCTGCGGGCGCGTCAGCGTGGGTACCGATCCAGGGCGGACATGCTGCGTACGGCGGCCATCACCGGAGCCACGCGCAGAGCCCTCCGCCTGCTCACAGTCCCGCTGCAACCGTTTACAGGCCTGGCGCCCAGCCCCGACGATCAGCCGGTCACGCGGGCAGCGAGGCTCGCCGAGGTCAACGCACAAGCGGCGTATGTGCAGGAAGACCGCTGGGTACGGGTGGACGTACGGGCGGTCAGTGACGCCGCCTCGTGGGAGCCCTGGTTCACTGCGTTCCGCCCCGAGCACGACCTCCCCATGCGTCTGGTGCTTATGCTCGTTCGACAGGCCAACCCCGCGTGGTCGCGAGCGGGCACGGCGGCGTTTGCCCAGGAACTCTCACGCCTTCCCCTCCTCCGCTGGCCTGCCCTCATCGCGTCAACCCGCAAGGCCCGCTCCCTGGCAACGGCGCTGGACAACCTGCCTGCACGCCTTTTTGCCCTCTCGTCTGGGGGCCTGTTGCTGGGCGTCAGGGCGATCCTCGCCCAGGCCCAGACAGGGGTCACGTCCGTGGCGGACCTCATCGTGCAGTATGCCTTGTACAAGGGCTCGGGCGCCCGCCACGTCCTGAAGTCCTACCACCCGGTATCCGTCGGCTCCGCTGTGGCAGGGATTGAAGGAGGCGGTGCCCAGCGCCGCCTGAATGACACCGCGGAACTGGCGGCCACACCGACCCCCGACCTGCTGGCCTACCGCCAAGGCGCGCAGCAACCCTTCGTCGCCCTAGCGGCTCGTGCCGCGGCCACCATTTGCCTTGTCAAGTTCGCAACCGTCGGTCTGGCGAAGTGGGACGAAAGCGATGCATACTTCCGCGTGGTCCGGGGCCAAACCACTCAGGTGATGCAGCTAGCGGCTCCTGCGTGGGACTTCGGGTCCTGGTCCGTGCAGTTCTATGGCAGGCAGCTGATCTGCCCGTTGGCGTCCGACGGGTTCCCTGAGCCGGTCGCACCCCAGGAGGGGCACAACCAGGGGTGCCGTATGGCGGGCGAAGGGTTCAACTCCACCCAGGCCGTCATAAGCGCAGCCTTACCGAAGCCGGACGACGTGAGCATCCCGTCCCCCAGGTGCCCCCTGCCTGCGTCCCACATCTGCTTCAGCGATGACAGGCTGTTCGTGCGACCGTCGTTGCGGCAGGCAGAAGAGTCCATATCCCACTGCCTGTCAGCGTCCCGAGCCATGGCCCGCATCCCCAACATGCTCAAACTCGAATTTTTCTCTTTCCGCATGGTCGAAGGGGAAGTCACCGCGTGGCGTCAGACTGTCGGACTGACGGGCAAACCCACGGACGCCGGGTCCCCCGAAATAGTTGGCATCCCCATCCTCCACCACGTCCCTCCAGCCAAGCGCTTGGGCAAGCTCCTCAACAAAACCCGACGAGTAGTGGAGGCGCTGCAGGCAGACGACCCTCCCCCGGCGCCCTTACTGCGCCTCCGGTCCCTGCACTCTTTCGCCGTCGCGTCCATCGACTTCGTACTCTCCGGGGTACTCCTCCGTCCGGTTCACCTGGCGGCACTGCAGGCGCGCGTCAACAGTGCGTACCGCCGGGCCCTCGGCGCCCCCAAGTGGACACCGGCCGACTTCATGCACGGTACACGAGAAGCAGGAGGCGTCGGCGCCCCGCTCCTGAGCTTGCGCAACACCGTCCGGTTGGCGCTGTCTTACGCCCAGGCTGCGGCGTCTCGCTACCCCCTCGTCAAGTACGCCGCCCTCGCCCTCGCGCGGCTCCAACACCCGGTGTGCGAGGCCATCGCCCTGCAGCAGCGCTTGCAGCCGCTGGGCATCACCCTCCACGCCCTCCCGGATGCCTCCGTCGACGCGGCCGCCGTCCACCTCACGGGGAACCTCGACCGGGTCCCTCCCGACGTACCCTTGTACTTCAGCGCGGATGGATCCCGTTCCGACGCCGCGATCAGCGCTGGGTTCGTTTTCTGGCATCCAGCGACCGGAGTCCTCCAACGCGGCTCGTGTGCCGTTGCGACGTGTGGAGCCGCGTCCGAAGATGCGGAGTGGCTGGCTGTTGTGCTCGCCCTGCGGCAGGTTGAGGGCCGCCCCAACCCCCTGGTGCGAGTGGGCGACGCAGCGGGCACCTCTTTCGCGGGCTGGACTAGGGGCCCCCCGGATCACTCGCTCTGGGCCCTTGCCTTCCGCTCGCTGGTGCCCTGGCTGTCCACCATCTCCGTCGACGAATTTCGGACACCGGCTCAGCACCGGGGCCTCACATCCGGCCCCATCCCCAGCCTCAACGCTTGGGCCCACGAAATGGCCGCTGGCAGTCTGCGCCAGGCGGCACCGTGGACCGTGCCCCCCTGTGCTGGGCTGACCGACTGCATCGTCCTCATGCACCGTGGAGCGCTCATGCTGCAGCTCCCAGCTGCTCTCGACGCCGCGTACAAGGAGGAAGTTGATCGGCGCTTCCGGCGGCGCTTCGGCCCAGCCGTTGGCCCCTGGTCAGGCGCCGCCCTGGAACAGATGTTCCTAGCAGGCAGCGTGTCTGGCCGACAGGCCTTGCAAGCCACCCGGAACCGCCTTTACACATGGGCGGCACGCCCACCAGACTTTGGCGCAGCCTTGTGTCCGCTCTGCGGGTTGGCGTTCGCCGATACGCCGCGGCACGAGGCCTGGGAGTGCATCCCCCAGCTCATGTCCCTGCTGCTGCAGACCTGGGCTGCTTGGCGCGTTTCAGCAGCCGCCGGCCCTGTTCCCGGCCCCCGCGCCTCTTTGGCTGTGTGCGAGGGCACAATTCTGGTCTCCAGTGCCCACCCGGCTTTCGCCCTTGCCGTGCTGCAGCGCCCCACAGCCCTGCCCCAGGAGGTCTTGACGCGCCCCCAGTGGACAGCGTATACTATCGGGGGCCTCACTGCACAGGCGCCTGTGTCTGCCACCCCTCTCCAGCACCACACCCGCGTGCTCGCCGCAATGGCGGCTGCTGCCCCAGCAGCGCCTCCCCCTTTTGAAGTTGTACAGGCGTCTTTGCCAGACACCATCGCTGGCGAGTCCCTGGCGTGGATACCAGCAACATCAGTGCCCCCTGCGGTGCACATCCTGGGGCTGACTCCGCCACTAAGGCCGTGGGTATCCATAGTGTTGTCGTGTGTGCTGCGCGCCACTCGATGGCATGCAATTTTCCTGCCGGGCCCCCCAGTTGTGCCCCTGGCGCCTCGCTCCCATCTGGACAACGATGGAGTGGTCGTCGTGACGTGCAGTGCCGACTTGGCGCTGCCGCATATAAAGCTCATGCTGACCCGGGCCGCGTCAGCCCATGGGCTGGCCGTCCTCACCAGCAGGCCGGCACCCAATTCTCTGTTTCTGGCCATGTGCCTCAACGTCACGTGGCATTCAGCCATGGGCGACCTGGAACTGTGGGGCACCTTTGTTCAGGGCCTCCGGGTCTAGCAGGCGGGCGGACCCATTGGGCTCTGCGGCGAGCCCACAGACATTGCACTCCAAACTGGACTTCTGCAGCTTTACCAGTACGCCCGACCAGTGCGTGTGACTTAGGGCATGGGAGGCGGAGGGATGCACTGCACAGGGACCACAGGGACCGGGCCAGCACAGGAGGCGGGAGCACGGGGGGACAGGCTGGGGAGAGCGCAGCAACGACAGCCCCCCCCCCCCCCCCCCAAAGCCAGGAGGGCAGCAACCGAGTGTCACGGTGAGCTGGCCCCTGACCCCGGCCCTATACACGGGGAGCGTGAGGGAGCGGCCCGCCAGCCACTCCCGATACCGTAGGGCATACCATACCATACCATACCATACCCCCCCCCCCAACTGGTATAAGCCTGCCCATCCCTCCTACCAGCGATCTGGGACGGGATTCCCCCCATAATCAAGTTGAAGCTGCCCCTGCATCATGGTTCCCAGAGCAAGGAGAAGACATGGGTATTTTTATGCCATGCAATAGAAATCAATGAACCCAGTTCCTAGATTGGTGATTCATTTTGTTGATGTCAGGCATGTCCCTTTGGCCTTGCACCAAGAAAAGGGATTGATTACTGTCCGCGTCATGTCCCGAGACATACTGAGTACTATCCCTGGTCCTGTCCCAGTAGTTTCCCAGAGACGCTTTGCACAGCACCAGCAAAAAATTACATTGCATGGTTCGCAACCCAGTGGCAGTAGCAAATCATGCCGTGCCATGCCATGCTTTGCATGTCATATTTGATTATTGTGGGTAGTCGCAGGGCCGAAAAAATGGTTTTTTTTACAAATTATGAATTTCTGAGCGGTTGGGCTAAAAACCGCATGCCTTACTGACAATTGCTACAGTGTGTGTTGGCACCTGGTGGCGCCTACTCGATCTTTGCACAATGCATGTGGTCGCCTGAAGGCACATTGCTCAATACACCCGATGTACTATGTGACATGCCAGAGTGATTTTGGAGGGTAGCAACCGTCACTGTTTTATGGCCATGTGCCGTTTGCTGCCATCATGGCATATGCCTGCCTTCTTGATTATCCCCCAACTATCTTCCTTCTTGTCTCGGTCACATCTGTACCGAATCCTTCACTGTCTCTTTGCCGTTGTACTCTCCTAGTGTGGCTAACACCTGTGCTAAGCCCGTCATTCTCTAGCCCCTGCCCCATTATGTTCCCATGTACACATCATCCAATGAGCCACTCTCCTCCTCCGATGCACATGACTGGGAGCTGCCGCTGTGCTCACCCCCCAAGAATCATCCCCAGGTCTGCCCCACAATCATCATCATCCTGTGACATGAGCTGTTGTTGCCCGACCCCATGGGTTTGAGCCACAACACTGCATCCCACTCCGTGACCAACCTTTGCTTGGACAGCAGCATGTGGTTGTTCAAGTGTGCTAGACGCCCATCATGAGCCAAGTCATCTGCAACTTCATTTCCTAGTGCTTGCAGATGAGATGGTACTCACTTATTTAGAACTTGGTCTCCTACTTGCTCCCTTGGCCACAAAAACTTCTCCCATAAATCCCTATGGCCGCCCACAACCATGAAATTGCACAACACATGCCTCCGCTAGCGGATTGGCTACTCCAGTACCCACCCGGCAGGGCCATTGTTTTTAACGCGGGCCGGCAGGTGACCCTCTTTGTTGTAGGCTTGACACCCCCCACTGGGGATGTGCTAGGGCGCACCGTGCGCCCCCTCAGGGAGCCCGTGCGCCACCTCGGCGACAACACAGGCTGGCGAGTATGCAAGAGACATAGTCCTAACCAGCTCGTCCCTGTTGGCCGTTGTGCTCCATATGTGGGAGCCATCCACACGGAGGCAGGCACCAGAACTCTTGCATGATTGGCCTGTCACCCTAGCCCCTCAACCTTTGTGCATAGGCCGGCAAACCAAAAGAAGATGTGCCTTCTTTGTGTGTTTTTTACCCATTCTGCAATTGGATGTTGGGGTGGGGTCTTTTCCAAGTGGCTGTCATATAGGACTGTTATATGCAGAACTGCAGGCGCCGCCGTGGGTCCTCCAAACATCCTTGGGGAAGGGGGTTGCCAAACCACTCGGCCCTGCCTTGTCCTAACCCATGAGGGATAGTATCCCCCCTCTTGCGATTCGCGCGGTCATGCAGGGCACCAAAGATGTGCCGCGAAATGTCTGGGAGCGATGGGGCAAGGGCATTGCTCGTCGCTTGCCCCCCCCCCCCAAAAGGGGGAAGGTTTGGCGGGGGCTGCATGGAGGGCAAAGGGGGGGGGGGCGAGAGTTGGTGCTAGCCTCCGGGGGCTCCACCGCAAGCAGGGGCGTCAGGGGGAGAGGGGATTCTAACGCGGGCTGAGCTTTGCAATCCGTCGCAATGCATGGAGCTTGGCAATGCTCCCGACGTGCGGTGCGCACACTAGCGTGCCGGCTCGTCCTCCACACCGGTGTTTTGGGCGGCTGCGGACCCAACTGTTGTGGTGCCGAGTCTAGGGGCCATTGCAGCAGAGTCCTAAGGTACCCCAACATTGATGGCTCAAAATGATCCCCACAATGCGCTGATCAGTTTGAGGCATGTGTTGTATCTTTGACATATTGTTTCTTTCAAAAAAAAAAACCTCTTCCGGGCCGCTCCGCGGCGCCGCTCCGCGGCGCAGGTGGTGGGTCAAGATACGAGTATTTACACTAGCCTCTTTGGACTGGCCTGTTACAACAACCCATTTCCCAACCCCAACCACTCCTTTTGGAAATTTAGATTTTTGGAGCTGTTGAGGCTCAAAACGGCACAAGCAGGTTGTGCACCAGTCCCTCTCCACTGTTCCCAATGGCCCAATGAGGGGGAAATCACATGAAGAAGGTCTAAGGCCAAGTTGTTGCACTGCGTGGATATTGCGCACGCAGAGGCCGGGATACTCACCCAAGAATACCTGTCACCTAACTCGTTGCACAGCGAAGCAGCAAAGCCCACATGAGAATGACGAAACTACCTTCAACTTGGTACTCCGCTGTCCCTATGAACAAACCACTCAGCCTTGTAAAGTCCGCTTGCTTCGAGTGTTTCGGTGCCCGTGGCTTCGCTCTTGGAGGTGGTGATGAGGTGTCCCTTGACTCGGAGCGCGGGGAACGCGTTGTCCGTGGTCTCTTGGGTGATGGAGACCGCAAATAGGGTGAATGGGAGGGCGGTGGTGATTCTGAGCGTGGACGCGACACACTTGTTGATGGCGAGCGAGGTCAGTGATGTGGTGGGGATGAAAGCCGTACCACAAACTCCTCAAGGTCCGCGGGGTATGTATGGCTACATCCCCCCTGCCTTCTCGGGGTCCCCATAGTGGGGAGAGTCCAATACGGGGGATGGAAAATGGGTAAAAATGGTTGAAAATGGGCAACAAAGGGTGACAATTCAAATGTGCCACATTCCAAATGCATAGGAAGCCAAAAAAAAACCCAGTATGGAACCAAAAACTTGTCAAAAGGGGCCAAAAGTAGGGTCTGAGTATTTGCCGACATTCAAAACTTCGCACTGCGTGGGCACTGCGTGCACGGCATTCCCTAAAACATGCTTTACATGGGGTATTGGGTCTTTGTGGGAGGTCACAATATTGGAAAAACAGGTTTGGAAATCTCGAGTTTCAAGTTGTTGTCCCAAAAGCGGTACCTAGCTACAGGGGGGGTTGAGGGGTTCAAATTGGAAATTCAGTGGGGGCGCATGTGGTCTCCGGAAATGATTATTTTACAAGGGGGGGGGGGGGTAAACATCCAAAATTCATACATTAGGGTATGCTACACGAACACCCCCCTAAAAGCAGGGTATATGGCGCTCGCGCCTACGCTTGATCTAACAATGCTCTATGAGGTGATGTGGTCCTACCAACACAAAACATTATGAATCACAAAAAGATAGTCTCACCCCTCCCTCAAGGGGCTCAAACGAGCCCCTCACTTCCCCTCGTACCCCCCCCCCCAATTTCTGCCCATGCCCATCTCATCCCACCCCCACCCCAGGCCCCCACTCAGCCACGATGTTCCAAGTGATGCCCTGGGATCTGAGGACATCTTGGTACTGAGTGCCGGAGCTCCTCTGATACTGAGTACCAAGGACAGCGAAGAAGCGAATCGTGGGGGCAAAGTGGGCGCATGCCTCTCCAACTCCGACCAGAAGTATTCGGCGTTGCTGCGGTGGCGGGCCTGGCAGTTCTCCAGCCCCTCCTCGGCCACAAGGGTGAGGGCCTCTCGCATGGCGTACACCATCGAGATAGGTGCGGTGTGGTGGTACACACGCGGCGCCCCATCGCTACTCTCCAAGTATTTGCGGATCATCGACATGTCGAGGTACCAATTCTTGACCTTGCTCTTGCGCGCGTCCAGCTTTGCGAGCGCGCGCGGCCCCAGACTGAGCGGCGCGACGCCGGGTGGGCACCCCATGCACTTCTGGGTGCCTGCATACGCAGCGTCCACCCCCCAGGCTTCCAAGTGCACCGGAAGGCCGCAGATGGAGGTCACAGTGTCGAGCAGCAGGAGACAGTCGTGCTTGTGGCAGAGCTCGCCGATGCCGTTCATCGGCTGCAGAGTGCCAGTGCTGGTCTCGGCGTGGCACAGCCACATCACCTGCGTCGAGGTCAGGGCATTGCTTAGCATCGGGGTGAAGGGTGGTGAGTCGTATAGGCAAGGCAAGCAAGGCCGAACAAACTCGGCGCCATGGAGCAGACCTCTTGTGTTTCCAGAAGGCACATGTGACCGAAAGTTAAAAAGTCCGTGTGGACAGAGCCTCTTGAGAGTGGACCCTGGTCAGAGCCGGGCATTGGGAGCTTCTTTTGTTTGGACCCGAGAAGGGGAAACCTCAGAGGGCGGGGGCTTGCGGAGTGGACCAGAATCACAGGATTGGACTGTGACCCTATGATGAATGGCTGCACCACAAACCACAATCCGGTCGCAAGTAGTGCAGCTCACAAGGCCAGGGATGACAACAACACCCTCAGGACGCGCAAACGCCCCCGGAATGGCATGTGAGGACCACGGGACATTGGCTGCACTTCACAAGTGGGATAGATGAGCGCAGCATATCTCTGGGGGTCGACAAGTTTCCTGCCAACACGGAGCGTTTTCAGGGTTTGGTGCCTTTGTTGACTCATTTGTGCCCGCTGACTGTCCCTGAAAAAGTGCGAATTTGCTCCGTGTTGGCAGGTTCCCGAGAGAATGTCCCTGAGAGATATTGATGACGGCATCCGTATCCCCAAGTGTACTCATAGATGGCCGGTGTCTGCGGCCAAGGTCCTAGATGGACGTGTCCAAATACGCTGAGTACCGTGTTTGGTGGGCAATCGACCTCGACCTACTTCTGCAAGAGCAGCTGGCATCAATATCTGTATCTGGTCCCGCTCCGGGTCGTGCTGCAGCCCCACAGCCTGCACAGACCCACATCCCAACGCGAATCAGGATCCCGATGCACGGCTCAGGTCTAGAATGTATGTGTGTTAGTGTGTCGCTGCAGGTGATTGGGAAGAGTGGCACGAAAATTAATGGCCTACGTTAACAGGTGCGTCATGAGCACTGAAAAGGGCAAGTGCGCATCAGGGGTGCATAATGCGGTCCCTTTTGTGTCGTTGGTACGCATGAGGAAGCGAAATTGCAACGCCCCTTAGGTCCCACCCCGGCACCTGCGGCTTGTGCTGCTGCAAGGCCTGTTCAATGTCTTCCTTCGTGAACACTTCACCGTATGGCTTCGTGACCTCGCAGATGTTGTCAGTATATCGCCCGTGCAGGTCCAGCGCACGCTCGCCAAAGTACCCGTTGTTGCAGATCAGGTGCTTGTCACCGGGCTCCGTGAGGTTGGCAACCGCCGCCTCCCATGCCGCCGACCCCGTCCCCGACACCGGCACTGTGAAGCTGTTCTCCGTCTGCCAGACGTACCGCAGCAGAGCCTTGACATCCTCCATAGTCTTCAGGAAATCGGGGTCCATGTGGCCGACCTGCAGCAGGGGGATGGAGCCAGTGGAGGTCTACCACACAGCACGTGGGAATGAGGGCAAATGGGACCCGCTTTCTTTTCCCGGTGCATGTACCGGATGTACAGGACCCAGAAACAGAATGTGCAAACAACACTTGACGTCTAAGATGCAGCTTTGTGGCAGGTAACTACCGGCCACTTGCTCTTGGGCTCGCCATACCAATGCAAGAAATTGAGAAGATTTTGGTGTTTCGTCGCATCTAATCCGAGCATCTCAGGTCCCAATCCCTACCCATTTTGAGCAAATACCATGACACCATGAATTTTTGGGATTCGGTCTGACATACTCCACGTGTTGCAAACCCTTCACCAGTCGTACCCATTTCAGCTTCTTGTGTTGAATTACAGATGTTTGGGTTTTAGGCTTATGCATTACACATGTCCTGAGGTCCCTTTGATTTACCCCTGGTCCCTCCTCGGGAGTTGCAAGAAATCGGTCATGGGGGAATTGGGCTCTCAGCAAAAGCCAATGCGACAACACCTGTGGCAGGCTCATGATGGAGTGCACGCGTGGGTGCGCGTTCTGAGGGCCTGGGCCGAGCAGAGTTCGGGTCGCGGGCGCGAGTTGTGGTGATACTGACGTCCCCAAAGGGTTTGCAACTGCCAAGCCGCGCTTGGCCGTTGTTGTGCTGCGGAGTGCAACGGTGTTGAAGCTGCGCAGGCTGAACATGATGAACCTGACAAATGCTACCAAAACAGACAGCCATGACAGAGGCACCCAATGTTCATGTGTGTTTGTCTACAACCCCCCCCCCCCTTGTCTAAGGCAGCACTACGGCAGGACGGCACAACGTTGATCGAGCACAGAGTCCACGGTGGAGTTTCTGAAGAGGGATTACAGTTTTAGCACAACAATGCGGGGTAAGCACATGATTACGCCCCACCATACTCCCCACCAGAATGGGCTAAGGGCGCCACCAACAATGCATCCGTGTCCCCAGATCAAAATCTTAGAGCACAGATTTCGTCGAACCGCTGAATCGAACGGATTTTGATCTGGTGGGGGTGCGTGCATCATACCCCCCCCCCCCCCATGTCCATCCCCCCCCAGGGACAACAGTTCCCCCCCAACCCCGGGGGGAACCGTTACCAAGTGACGCCCCCCCCCCCCCCCCCCCCCCACCCCAGGGGGATAGACACCATTGCCAATGAACAAATTACCGCCGCATATCATGCAGAACTTATGACCAATCAGTTGCTTGCTGTACATCGCCCAAGGCTCTGGAATACACGCTGACAAACAGAGATCGAATGGTGCCATGCAAATGATGCAAACAAGCAAAATTCTCAATACAATGCATCAGTCCATCAGTTTGCCGCATGCCCCTACTGCTGAACAGGTGCCTCAATGATCACCATGAGGAGAAGGGCCTTGCACAACAGCCAGCACAGGCTCCTTTGTGGAACAAACATAGCGCACAATAGTGCCTTCAGGGAACATTTTGAGAGGTCTGAGGAGTGCAATGGGTTGGCACAAAGGACGTATGCATAAGCTCTAACAACGAGCTCTCATAACTATGCAATCCCGTGCAATATAATACTGTTGCATTTTTTTTTGGAACCAGCCGGTGACGGTTCTCATGCACGTGCAGAGGGTTGGAGGGTTGCGCAGCTCCCACAACCCAAACTGAAAGACTGGCCCATAGAAAGGCAGAAAGGTGACCAAAAATGCAACGGATTGAAAGTGAAGGTCACAGAAACGTTTGTTAATTTTTGCTGTGCACTTGGTGGGCGCCAGGACCCTCATAACAACAGCAAACTGGGACCTTGGGATGTTGTGCAGCAAGGATACGTATTTTTCACTTTGCGAAGCCAATCCACGAGGCGATGGCTGTGACTGTGGGGAAGTGAAGTTTGGCATGCATCATTGCTTCTTGTGAATGGTGTGCAAGAATTGCTCTCAAGGGTGTGCCAGCAATAGATATTCATGGATACCATTGTGGCACAACCTCTGGTGCATCCCTGCAGCCATGCCTCCGGATTTGGAGCCCATTGCGAAAGAAGACAAAAATTGTCATCCCTTTGACCCTTTCCTGTTACCATATGCAACTGATAACTGCGGAGTGTTCTGGGCCTAGTCTGCCATGGTGATTTGGTGTTGTACAGGTTTGGATTCAAAATCAGTGGACAACCCCCCCCAGTGGACAACCCCCCCCCCCTCCCAGCAGTTCCCCCGCACAGTGCACCAGGGCCGCCGCCAGCACCAGCGCCACCCATTGGCCAGGCCAGTCCCAGTCCGGGGGGGACACGTCCAGCAGTTGTTCGCGCCAAAGGCGCAGGGGTAACACTAGCCAGGCGCGGAGCGCCACCGAATACGATTCCATGGCGAGATCCCTCTCCGCAGCCAAGACCATAGAGGGGTCCCGCAGGAGGAGGACCAGCGGACCTCCACCACAGAGGAGGATTGTGCATCCCGCAATCTTTCATTGACCATATCCTAGCGGGGGATTCTGCAAAATGGAGACAAATCGGAGGGTACAAAGAAATGCAAATTGGCAGCCCCGAATTGCACACACCACACAAATTGTGCACAGGAGCGAATCCTAGGGGCAGCTGCCAAGCAATGATTGACCATAAGGTGTGTTCGACCATTTTAGGGGGGGGGGGGTTCGTTGACTGAAACCCAGCATCTTTTTGTCGGGCATCTCCGAACAGTTGGGTATGCGGCCGAGGTGCGATCTGACAATTCTCATTGCCCCTTACCCCAATGGTGGGTAGGGAATCATCGCCTTGGGTATTCCCAACCACACTAGGAACCTCATGGGGGTGGGCTCTTGGGGCAATCATGGGATTGGACTTACAAAACAAAAACATACATATAAAAATATACATATATATATATATATATATATATATATATCCTCCAATCTACACCCCTCTCCCAACTCTAGGTGGCTCCACCACACGGCTCTAAGGTACGTGCGAAGGGCACAAAGTGGTGCATACATGTGGTGGAAGGGGCTAAACTCGGTCAAAACGGGCTCAAAACGGGCTAAAAACACTTGTTTGAGCATCCCAAATGGTCCGGGATCACTTTTGGAAAAACGCGTTTTTGACCCATTTTTGACCCATTTTTGGTCCCAAAATGGCCCATTTTCAAGGCATTTTGGGAGTTTCCAGGAGCCAAAACCCGTCCCCACGGGCTCAAAATGGGCAAAAACCACTTGTTTGAGCATCATAAATGGTCCAGGATCATTTTTGGAAAAACGCGTTTTTGACCCATTTTTGACCCATTGTTGGTCCCAAAACGGCCCATTTTCAAGGCATTTTGGGATTTTCCATGGCCCAAAACGTGCCACCACGGGCTCAAAATGGCCCAAAAACACTTGTTTGAGCATCCCAAGTGGTCTAGGAACAACTTTGGAAAAAATCATTTTTTTCGCCCTGGGGACCCTGGTGGACCCACCGTTGGCCCCCACTGTGCGTGGGCTGGCCGGCCCTCCGGCTGCACCAAGTGACCACTGGTACGGGGGTCTACGTGTCTCGTTGGGCGATTCTGAGGCTTGGAAACCATACAAAGTGGGGGGTTGCGGGTGGACTAGGTGCCCTCGGAATTCGTTTTTGAGCCACGTAGCCCAAGATACGGCCCGTTCTTGGTTTCGGGGTGCTGGTGCACATTGCGCAGTTTTTGGGACTTTTTGGCGCCTTTTTGGGCCGTTTCTCGGACATATCGTGGAGTTAGAGGGCACCAAAGGTCCCTTGGTCGCGAGAAAGTCAATCCGTACGTGGAGTGTAGCAGCCGTTTGCCTTCGTTTGGCTGTTTTGAACCCTTACTAGGGCTGTTTTGGGCGAAAAATGGCTGTTTTTGGCCCAAAACTGCGCAGATTTGGGAGGGCACCTCCCGACTTGGCGCCACCGCCCCGGGCCGCCACCGGTGAGTTTTTGGTCAAAACTTGGATTTGGCAAGGGCACCACCTAGGCTCTAGGATGGCTAAAGTAGAGTCAAGCCCGAGGCGATGGGAAGGTGCAGTGGCCAAAACGGAATGGTGACGTGTTGTTGTTGTTGTTGTTGTTGCTTGTTAGCTAAATTTAAGGGGAGAGGGGTGTAGTAATATATATACAAGGGAAGGGCCTACAACCTTTTGCACTCATTGCAAACGGGGACTCGAGGGGGCCACACCAAAGTGTGGGAGTCCATCAACCCCACTCAAGAGGCCACACTGACGTGTGGTATTCCATCACCCCAACTCACCCTACCGTATGCCTAAAACAAAACTTCCGGCATGCGTGCCACCCACAAAACCCATGGTTCCGTTCAACCATTTTCAGGTCCATAGAGCCCCCCCCCCAACCCTGGTAGGCAGCTCCCCGCCCCCTCCCCCCTGCGCACCTTGGAATATGGACATCCAAAATCAAGAAATTGGCATTAAAAAGCAAATTAGGTCGTCCACAGAAAAGATTCGGATGCCTTCATCAATGTACCGTGGAAACAACGCACTTGAGCAACGAGAAACATACCCCTTGGAAGGAGAATTGAAATGAGACGCGCAATTTCGCATGATATGAAGAAAATGTCGAAAATTTAGCACGTTCCATCATTCAAATGTTTGCATTGAAGAAACCGAAATCAAATATACCATTAACATACATCACAAATCAGGTCACATATACACTACATGAGGTAAAAAATAAACAAAGATACAGAGGCACTGAAATGTGGCTATTAACCGACAATGCATGGCGATAGGACCAAAGACAGAGGCATTCAAATAGCACACCCAACTCTACCAGATGCAAAATAAAATTCAACTACTCAGAGCATGGGGATGGCAACATTGCATGATAGTGCCGCCAAGTTCTCTTCATCACGGCAGTAATGAAATCACCGACGTCTCTTGTTACCCAAAGCTCTTCCTCTGGCAGTAGCCTGCGGCGAAAACGCTTCGGAGGCACGACCACTGACCAACCAGGAAAATTCTCCAATTCTTCCAGCGTTTTGGCCTAAGAGGCGTAGTTGCCACTTGCTTTCGGTAGGCTCATCACATTTTGACTCTCCCCAACCAGTGTTGTTGATAGTTGATGGCCAGGCTCTGCAATGCAATCATCACCTAGTGAGCGCTCTCTTTTGGTAGGTGTTGCTTGAGTTGCACCATCTCCATCAGGCGCATCCTTTCTAGACGTCTTTTTCGCCTTTCACTTGGGCTTTCGTCTAGCCTTACCATCTACATCCATGGAATCCACAATGTCTTGGTCGTGAGCATAATCACGGACGTAGGCCTTCCCAGTCTTGTCCACAAGAATATTCTTATCCAGCGGAGGCAAAACGAATTCCCAATACATTGGAGCCAAAGAGGCGGCTTCTCTCAAACCGCCAATTGTCAACTTAATAGCCAGGTGTTACTGAGGGCGTAGCTACATGCACAATTCTTGTGGGAGCCAACAATCGGTGTGTCCTCCGGCTCAAAAGAAACAGCCATTGCTACAACTTGAGAGTGAGTATTAGGTGCAGCCACTTTTCGCAGTAGTTCTCCACAGGCAAATCAATTGATTTGAACAAAAAAAAAAGTGTACCAATGGAGCTTCTTACAGGCACCTTGTGCAACCAACGGTTGTGTAAGATGCTTCCATGAGCGTTGATTAAAGCGCATGGCAAGTGCTGTAATAGCCCAACACCCCTAACGACACCCACCCAGCAGCATTACCTAGAGGCTTGCATTCCAGGCAGCCCAGAAACAAACTAACTCCTAGTGGACGCAGCCCAGAAACAAACTAACTCCTAGTGGACGCAGTAGAACCACCGCACCACCCAGCATCAATCACCTACAACTTGGGATGCTCGGAAGTCCTCCACTACACCAAATCAAGTGCATCAAACCACAACCAAACGCCCCATAGTCTGCTTCACTCACATCCATGCTAATAATGCAGCAACAGGCACTGAGTTCATGTAACTCATGAGCACCAGCCACACCAACTTGTCAGCTTGTGCGGTCAGACTTTCCCATTTCCCTAGTTCCGTAATGGAATCTATCATGGATCTCCCACATAATGGTGGTGTTGCAAGTAAGTGTGTTTGTCCATATAAATTCAAAATTCTAACCTTTGGGGGAGTGCACATAGCATGCAAACGGCACCTGTTGTTGGGGTGAATTTACCAAAACCACTTCAGAAGCACCATCCACCCAAAAACCCACATGAACACGTCAAAAGTTGTAAACAAATGACACAAAACTGCCCAGTCTTGACAGCTTGTCTTTTACCCCTTGAACGTAGCCCTTGGGAAGATAATCTACAGACTTACGCGTCGATAAGCAACAACATTTAATGGTAGTGTTGAACATCAATGTCATCAGCATTGCCTCCATTTTCAGGGAGGGAGGTTGAAGATGATGACACCTATCTTTGCCAGTTTGCGTAAAAGAATACCATCACCACGTTCAGCACAATACCTGTATTTTTGTATGCGTTGCATGCATGAGTTCATGAATTGTGCAATATGCAACGGGATGTGCATGCAAGTCCACACTAGACCCCATGAAAATGTCATGCACAACCTTCCTTGACCAAAGGCGTGCAAATAAGTCATCAGTCCAAGCCCGAAAAAAACCAGGAATATTAAGAGGAGTAACGTGGCTGCAACCCTTACTGTTCATGGGGTCTCCAAAGGGAGAGGAGTACCATGGCAACATCACTCCCACATAACACTGGTCTCCAAAGTGAAGAGCATTCAAAGTTGCAAAAAAAAATACCAACAGTATGTGGATCTCCAAAGCAGAGAGAGAGGAGTGATGTGGCAACATGACCTCTACTGCATCAGGGTCTCCAAAATAGAGAGAAGACACAAGATGGCACCCAAACCCCAAGAAACGTGCACCTACGTTTCCATTTAAAAGACAAGGCAATTGTGCGAAAGGGCACTTCCAGTGGCCTATGCTCACATTGCTTCGCAATTACGTCTAGCTGGGGTCCAAAACGGCTGAACTTGCACAGATATGTGCCACGTAGCCATGGAAATTGCAGTTGGATGATGTGAGGTTTCTAGTTGACTGCATGTACTTCTTTCAAAATAAACCCTAGTGGTGGCCATAGAAAATTGATGACTCGAGAGGAGGCGACAAGCAGCCAAGAGTGGGACATGCACGGATGGGCTAATGGTTGTAGAGCAACCTTGTAAGCATCTGGACTGATTCCCATTGAGTTCGGAAGAAACCCATGCTCACATATGCCGTGGAGTCGCTTCGGGTTCATTAACATGAAGTGCATCAATACTTGAAGGGCAAAGGGTTCAACCTGGGACAAGAAAACGACGTAGAAATGTACTATGTCGTTTCCTTGAAACATACTATGCAGAAATGTAGGAATGTACTATGGCTGATCTTTGCAACCACAGCAAGGAGTGAGGGCCAGGCCACCTGCACAGGCCAAACCTGTTGGTAGCCCTTTACCCCCCAGCCCCCTCGCAAATGCAACGAGGCAACACACTCGTCAGCACACAGCAATTTTTGTACGTAGGGAAAGCCCACACGACCGGTGGGGGGATGAAGGGAATACACACTGTGTAGCAATGCGGCCTAAATCCGAGGATTGATGCACTTTCACGTCTGCTGGGGGTTGGGCGTGGGTCAATCTAACAGGGCTAACCAGTGGTATTGACGGCTGCATCTCATACGTTCGTTATTAATTACAGCAGGTGGATTATTGGATGAGGGCATAGCTCATAGGACGGGTTAGTGGTCATGGGTCAGTGGGGCCTGGAAAATTGGGGATTCGGATTGGGGGACTTGCAAAACGCGTCTGGTCTTAGGGTTTCAAGGATTGGGGGATTTCAGGGACTCGGAAACAAGGGGTTGGGCAGCGAGCAATACAGATTTGTGGCAGGCGACAGGGAACCAGGGATTGCAGTGGTGCACGCGGGACAGCGAACTGCAAAAGGCGGCAGGCACTGTCCTCAGTCTCGCATTTGTTTTGCGAGTGCATGGATGCGTAGTGGGACACGGGTAGGCGTGGGGCTGGGGCTAGGGGTGGGGGGTCCACAAGAGCAAAAGGAAAGCCGGTGGATCCACACGGCACAAGTACAAGCGCAGTATCGAGACAGGTTTACACACGTGCGCGTCTGGCAAAGAGTGTCCATGGAACCACTGTGGATCACTGGCCTTGATCAACTCAGCCGTCCACCAACAGATCTGGGAAGGGGGGGGGGTGACTCATAAGTGGGGGCAGGTTCACTGGCTTAATGCACTTGGTTGTGTTTTGTGGAGGCATACCTCCAGGCTGCAGGCAGTCAATGATGGGCGGTACAGTGCCTCCGCCGCTCGCTGTTCATCGGGTCGCGGTGCGCTGACTGGACTCGCGGGCAAATGGAAGTGGGGGAGTAAACGGTAAAGGTTAAAGTTGCTGGCTAGGAGGTGGAAGAGGAAGAGGGGAAGGGGAAGGGGGTAAGAATCAAGACAGAAGAGAGGGTGGCCGGTGCAAACATCTAGCTTGCTTCTTGTGTAAGTGGACCAGATCAGGGACAGGGCAGAGATCTGTCCTGAAGCAATGCAATTGTGATTTCGTTTCCTACTACAGGGACAGCCTCAAGGCATGCCTGGGATCAACCGACAGCGGTAGATCGTTAACCGTTGGTAATTGGGGGTTATTCGGCAGTTGATGATGCTGGTGTCTGGAAAATGGAAGGTGTCAGCTAAGACCAATGCACGTGGCCATCCACTACCAATGTACCTTAGGCCACGGCTTGTATACCTGTGACTGTTTCAAGTTAAGTAAAGAGGACATTTATGTAAAGTTATGTAAAGAAGTCAGGTGCCTTGCGCTATCGCTTGGTACTGCTGCGTTGTAACAACTTTAGTCACAAGTTCTGGACGGACTGAAGGGCGAGGAGGGAAAGAGCAGTGGTGGTTGTACAGGCTTTCCCGGGCTAGACCTGGGATAGGGCGGAGGAATGCAATTCTGCCCTCTTTTCCCACTACAAAGAGAGCCTTGAGGCAGACCTGCAATCAACCGATGGCGGTAGATGGCTGATGGCAAATGGTGGTTGCTCGGCAGTTGTTGATCAATTAATTGTGTTCAGTACATGGACGAATGATTTCCAGCTGATTATCGGATAACCAACAGCAGGTGCTGGTGCGCAGGGTTCCGGGTGTAAGGTTTACAAAACCACCGGTCTCCCAAAAAAAAATCCGCAAGCACAGTACCATTTGTAAATGTTCCTTTGCTGGAGACCGAGGGCATTGGGCTTGACCGGTTGGGGTAGGTTATTTCTTCTTGACATAGTGCACACACTAAGTATCTGCTGTTGGTTGGGTTCTGAATTTTAGATTGGTAAGAGTACCCCGCGGCAACTGTTTCTACATGAACAGCGTCAGGGTACCAACACATCTGCCTCCTCTTGTCCCAATGTGAAACCAACTCCATCCGAAGCTACGTACCTTTATTGGCAACGCCAAGGGGATCCCTTGTCTATGTATGGGGGCAACAGGGGCCGGTTGGAGGGCAACCCATGGCGGTTGGAATGGTATCAGGGCGACTTGCAGAGCGATCACAACAAAAGGGAGAATGTGTCCTGAAAGGCGGCCCTGAGGGGGCATGATTGCAGGTTTTGAAGTAGCCACCCCAACCTCATGGCATACTCCATCAATTCTACCATCCCATTGTCTCCACGTTGAGCAAACAACGTTGCGGGTCCTATGTGTGAGCCTGCACCTGAACCATGCAACCGGGCAGGAATCATCCCCTGCTTAACAGTAATGGTGTGCATGGGGCTGCATGCTGTTCCGCGTTGGGACCCGTTAAGCACGCAGCACAGAAGCCATCCACCAATCTGGATCGCCCAGCGAAGCCCGGGCTTGTCCGATGTCGGTGCACCATTCAACATTTACCAACACCCTAAAGCACAGCGGATTGTCTTCTTGCCCCACACAGAGGTCTCACGAAGGGGGCTTCGATTCAAAAGGTTTTATGCAGCATCAACACAAGTCTCAACGCATCCCCGCTCGAATTCTGACTCACCATACAGCCACCGTCTCATGGGCTGCATTCCGCAGCTGCACCTCCCCAACAACTTGCGACAGCCGTCTCCTTGCAGCCTCCAATGGAGCCGCAAGGAGGCCCGGCCGCTGCTGCACAAGTTTCAGGAATGCTTCAAAGTCGAACCCACCGTCTGCATCCTGCAGCTGGCGCAAGTCTGCCTCCACGTCCGCAGGAATTGTGAGGTGCTGATGTTGATGCTGTGCCAGGATCTCTGCCGACTCAACGCGTCCATTGCCATTCACATCGTAGATCCAGAATGCCAGCGCCACGCGGTCCACGTGGTTGAAGGAGGTGTCACTTGACAACAGAGCCAGGCCACTGATGACCTGCAAGAATGTCAGCCAGGAGAAAGTCTGGTGCAACTCTGGACTTGTAAATGGTCCTCCTAATGGCCCAGGGTCCATTACAACTCCTGGGGTTGGGGCCCTCCAAGCCCATCCCTTTCGAAGGGGAAGGGGCCAGCTTGGTGGTGTGCCCTTGTGGCCCCCTGAAGCTAATGGGGCTGTAGCGCCGCAACCCGGGAGTCTTCCATGGCAGGTTCAGGGCAGGGAAGTGCTCTGCGTGCCCTGGGACCCCTCAAGCGTGCCCATGAGATGTTGCACCCAGTTGAATCTGGTAGTACCACCTGTGCCACATGGCCGTCAAGGAGTGTGGGTCCTCCCCAGTCATGCTGCACACTGGGGCTGCCCCAGTGCCTTAGCAGTTGTGGGGTGGCTTGGCTACTTGTCTCTTGTGGCATGGAAGCTGTGCAGCCCTAGCCTATTTCTCCCCTGGTGGGCTCAGCGTACAGTGGACCCACCAGCACCCAGAGCACCGGGCACACAGTACCCTCCCCCCTCACTCCAGATAGGAGGGGTCGGCGGGCAATGTAACCCTCGGGGTCCCGTCTCGTCTGAGGTGACCAAGGTGCAGTGGGTTCACCGGGAGCTCCGCTTCCTTGAGTGCTCTCGGAGCGTCCTCTTCCTGAAGTGCTCTCGGAGAAAAGAAGTGCTTAGCACACCCCGGGACCTTCCATCCATTGGGACACCCCCACCTGGTTTGGCCCTCTATGCAGCACCGCCACATGTGACTCTCAAAGTTAGTCAAGGAGCGCCTCACACCACACGCCCCGTGCGCCCCTTTAGAGTTCAGTAGTGAGCTGGAGGAAGCCACAAGTCATTTGACCCACAGACCGAGCAAGCAACCTTAGTGTAGGGCTCTTGTGCCCCATTGCTAGGGCCCGGAGCAATCCCCCCCCCCCCACACACACACACCAACAGGAGGTCTACAGCCTGCCGGAGAAGAACAAAGGTGCTCCATTGTGCCCTAACCTACATAACCCTTGCCTTCTCCGGGGTCCCCAATGCTTCTGAGCGGGGAAGACAACCACAAGTGGCCACAAGTGGGCGGATTCGCTAAATCAGATGTGCCATCCGGGTGGTCCCCAACGCTTCAGAGCAGGGGAGAAAATCAGAGGTGGCCCACAAGTGGGCGCATTGGCTTCATAACCCTTGCCGTCTGCGGGGGTCCCCAACGCTTTAGAGCGGGAGAGAAAATCAGAAGTGGCCCTCGTGTGGGCGCATGAGCTAAATCACCCTTGCCGTCCGGGGGGGGTTCCCCGACGCTTCAGAGCGGGGGACAAATCAGAAGTGGCCCAAAAATGGGCGGCTGGGCTACATAACCCCTGCCTTCTTGGGGATCCCCAATGCTACAGAGCGGGGGAGAACATCACACATGGCCCACAAGAGGGCGAATTGGGTACAAAACTCTTGCCGTCTCGGGGGTGCACAACGTTTCAGCGCAGGGGAGAAAATCAGAAGTGGAACCCCAGTGGGCGCATTGGCTCCATAACCCCTGCCGTCCAGGGGGTCCCCAACGCTTCAGAGCGGGAGAGAAAATCAGAATTGGCCCATAAGTGGGCGGCTTGGCTACATAACCCCTACCGTCCCGGGTGCCCAACGCTTTGGAGCGGGGGGCATAATCTCAAGTGGCCCACAAGTGGGCGGATGAGCTAAATAACCCTTGCCGTCCAGGGGCTCCCCACCGCTTCGAAGCAGGGGAGACAATCAGAAGTGGCCCACAAGTGGGCAGCATAGCTACACAACCCTTGCATCCTGGGGGGTCGCCAACGCCTCGGAGCAGGGGAGAAAATCAGAAGTGGCCCACAAGTGGGCGAATTGGGTTCATAACCCCTGCCGTCGCGGGGGTCGCGAATGCTTAGGAGTAGGGGAGAAAATCAGGAGTGGCCCACAAGTGGGCAGATAGGTTACATAACCCTTGCCATCTAGGGGGTTCCCAATGCTTCATGGCAGTGGAGAAAATCACACGTGGTGCACAATTTGGGCGGATTGCCTACATAATCCCTTCCTTCTTGGCATTCCCCAATGCTTCAGAGAAAGGGAGAAAATGAGAACCGTCCCAAAAATGAGTGGATTGGCCAGATGACCCTCGCCGTCTAGGGGGTCCCTGAAGCTTCAAAATGGTGAAAAAAATCAAAAGTGGTCCACAAGTGGGCGGCTTGGCTACATAACCCCTACCGTCTAGGAGATCCCAAACGTTTCAGATCGGGGGACAAAATCGGAAGTGGCTCACAAGTGGGCGGATTGGCTACATAAGCCCTGCCGTTTCGGGGGGGGGGGGGGGGGCATCGCTCCACGGGGGGGGGGGTCACAAGTGGCCCACAAAAGGTTGGATTGGCTGCATAACCCTTGCAGTCCGGGGGGTCCCAAAAACTTCGGAGTAGTGGAGAAAGTCAGAAGTGGCCCACAAGTGGGTGGCTTGGCTGCATAACTCGTGTCCCTAACACTTCCGAGCGGGGGAGAAAATCTTAAGTGGCCCACAAGTGGGCGCATTGGCTTTATAAACCGTACCGTCCAGGGGGTCCCCAACTCTTCCGAGCGGGGGGAAAAATCAGAGGTGGCCCACAAATGGGTGGATTGCCCACATACCGCTTGCTGTCTTAGGGGTCCGCAAAGCTTGCGAGAAAATCACAAGTGGCTCTCAACTGGGCAGGTTGGCTACATAACCCCTACCCTCTGGGGGGTCACCAAAGATTCCAAGAGGGGGAGAAATTCACAAGTGGCCCACAAGTGGGGGCGGTTCGCGACATAAACCTTGACGCCAGGGGGGATCCCCAAGGCCTCAGAGCGGGGAGAAAATCATAAGAGGCCCATAAATGGGCGCATAGGCCTCATAACCCCTGCAATCACACTCCCGACGCTTCGGAAAGCAGTGGTTATGTAGCCAGTCTGCCCACTCGTGGGCCACTTCTAATTTACTCCCCAGCTGTGAAGTGCTTGGGAACACTTGTGATTTTCTCCACCACTCTGAAGCGTTGGGGATGCCCAGACACGGCAAAGGTTATGTAGCTAAGCCACCCACTTGTGTGCCACTTTTGATTTTCTCCCCTCCTCGGAAGCGTTGGAAACCCCTAGACGGTGGGGGTTATGTAGCAAATCCGCCCGTTTCCGGGCCACTTATGATTTTCTCCCCCACTCTCAAGTGTTGGAAAGCTCCCATATAGTAGGGTTTTTTGGAGCCAATCCACCCACTTGTGGGCCACTTGTGATTTTGTTCTCTGCTCTAAAGCATTGGGTACCTCCTAGATGGCAAGGCTCATGTAGACAATCTACCCACTTGTGGGCCACATCGGATTTTTTCCCGCGTTGTGAAGCATTGGGGACCCCCTAGACGGCACGGGTTATGTAGCCAGTCCGCCCACTTGTGAGCGACTAAGGAACTTATCTCCCGCTCTACGGCGTTGGGGACCCCTCGGACAGTAGGATTATGTAGCCAATGCACCCAATTGTGGGCAACTTCTGATTTTCTCCTTCTCCTTCGCTCGGAAGCGTTGGGGACTCCCGAGACGGCAAGGGTTATGTAGCCAATGTGCCCACTTGTGGGCCACTTGCAATTTTCTTCCCCGCTTGGAAGCGTTGGGGACCCAGAAGGCTGGGTTATGTCGCCAATCCGCCCTCTTGTGGGCCATTTGTGATTTTCTCCCGTGCTCGGAAGTGTTGGATTCCCTCAGAAGGCAGGATTTATGTAGCCAACCCGCCCACTTGTGGGCCACTTGTGATTTTATCCCCCGCTTTGAAGTGTTGGAGAATCCTAGACAATAGCGGTTGTGCGGCCAAGCCACCCACTTATGGGCCACCTAAGATTTTCTCCTGTGCTCTGATGTGTTGGGACCCCCACATAGGCAAAGGTTTTGCAGCAACTACACTGACTCGTGGGCCACTTGTGGTTTTCTTCCCTGCTCAGAAGCGTTGGAGACCACCTGGATAGTAGGGGTTATGTAGCCAATCCACCCACTTGTGGGCCTGATTGGAAGTGTTGGGGACACATGAGATAGCACGGGTTATGTAGCCAAGCGGCCCACTTCCGATTGTCTCACCGGCTCCGAAGTGTTGGGGACCTCTAGAAGGCAGGGTTTATGTAGCCAATCCACCCACTTGTGGGCCACTTCTAATTTTCTCCCCCGCTCGGAAGCATTGGATACCCACTGGACAGCAAGGGTTATGTGGCCAAGGTGCGCAAATGTGGGCCACTTCAGAATTTCTAACTTGCTCTAAAGCATTGGGGACCCACTAGACGGCAAGGGTTGTGTAGCCAAACCGCCCACTTGTGGGCCACTTCTGATTTTCTTCCCTGCTCTGACAACAATGCAAGCTTCTCACCGACACTACAAATCACATTCCAGACCCACACATTTCGCAAACATATCATCTACCGCTAGTTGCATCAGCACGGTCCTGTGTTGCCTATGGTGACTGATGGTGTCATCCCCACACGCTGCATGAGCCTCCTTTCTAAGGGCATGGTGCAGCCAAACACAGTGGAAAGGTGTGATTTTGCTTAACGATGGTGCACGTATGGTGAATGGGAAATGCGGGATGGGCATGGGAAACTTGGGAGCTTTATATTCTAGAATGTCCAGTGCGATGGCTTCGAGCGAGGGTAACCATAAAAGGGAAGAGGAAGAATAATGGGATATCCTGCCCTGTAAACTCGAAAAGCTTGGAGGGGCCCAGCTCCTAGACTTGCAAAAGACTAGCAACACAGGCACGTTATTGAAGAGGAGGCTGGAAAAGGGTGTTTTGTATGATTGGGTAGACCATGAAATGAAATTCGTCGAAATTTGGTAAAAATGAGCAAAACTGAAGTAAAATTGAGTAATGTTCTTCAAAAAGAAACTCAGGTTTGTTAGATTTTACTCGAATTTACTTCATTTCAACCCCCTGTTCGGGGCAAAAATTTTCCACTGTACGGGCCACTGTGCGAGGCGGACCATTTTTTGTTAAAAAAAACTGTCAGCAGAGCATTGCGTAGTGACCCCAAACCCAAAATATGTCAATTTTTTTTGTGAACATCCAAGGCTCTTCAGAATCTATACCACCAATAAGCATCATTTCAGCAGAAACATGTCATACCCTAGTTGGTACATGTGTACACTCACAACCAAAAGGTCGTGGGTGCAAATCCTGCATCTGGCGCCTTTTCGGGCGCTTCTGGCGCTTTTTCTAGTGTTTTTTTCTCAGCATTACAAGTGCAGATGACATGCATTGGACACAATCACAAACAACAACAAAAAAGCTGGGTACCACAAATCTTTGAATCCAGCCACTCGCTGGCTGGGTAGTGTACCCAGAGGCACAAAGTGCAACACTACACAAGGGCCCATTGTGGGATGCGGTGATTGACATACCCATTCACCATGGCCAAAGTGAGAACTCCATTGTTGTTGTACAACCCATACTTCCCATACTTTGCTACACGGTCATCCACTGTGATGGTCTTCAATGTCTTTGGTTTCTTTGCTTTGTGCAAAGGTTTCACTGGTTTCACTGGTACAGCACGCGCACGCGTGGCACGTGGCAGTAGTAGTGGCTGAACTTGTTGCAGTAGCAGTAGCAGTAGTAGAGTAGCAGTAGTAGAGCAGAGCAGTAGTAGCAGCAGCAGTAGTAGTACTGGTTGAAGTAGCAGTAGTAGAGCAGAGCAGTAATAGCAGCAGTAGTAGTACTGGTTGAAGTAGCAGACCGACTGGACGTTGACCCAAAAAAAGGGTTTGGCCGGGCTTGGCGGACACACAGTTCACAAATAACCCAATCTTCAGCACAATCAGAATGCTTCTGTCGAAGGGTACAACGATCCAACTAGGCCAAAGACAAAAAAAGCAACAGTTTCAGCATTCTTGGAGTGGCATACATTACAAAGCATAGTCTGGTCAAGAGCATAGGGGAGGACAGGAAAAGGGACAAAAGTGTGCCTAATATTGCCTGTTTCTGTGGTATGGTTCTGAGAACCCACTGTACGGGCCACTGTTCGGGGCTGTACGGGGAATACAGGATTCCTGTAGGGGGGGGGGGGTTGATTTATTCGATGGTAAGTGGTTTTGTTTCAGGGCATAAAGCCCGTGGGTAATTTCTCGGCCACTCTCAATCGTGGCACCCCATCTAGAACCACCCTACACATGTGTGCTTTCACCACCTCATACATACAGGGCAGATATATTCTTTTTTAGGAAATCACAAAACACACACTTAGAGATGAGGTCCACGTGTAGCCTTTGGATTGGCTTTCCACATGTTCCAAAAAACGCCCATGCTCTCTTGGTGTTCGATCATCTCTTTGTCATAATCCAATCTTCTGGGCATTCTTCAAATGCGAAACAGAAATTCCCTACCACGACTCAACACTTTTAGCCAGACCTCACCTGTTGCAGGGGGCTTGGCAACCATTGTAGTCATCTAACCCATCGCCGGTGCCTATGTAGCCAATGCAACTACTACAGATATTTGCAATGGACATTGGTGCAATCCTGTACATACCTCCGATGTAAACAAATTGGAAGCATGGGGGGCACAGTGAAGAGAAAACATTCAAGGCACAAAACATGCGGTAAGACTCAAAAGGGAGTTGCATGATGGGGTGCAGGGTACAATTGAGCCACAGCCCAATGCACTTGTGCGGTCTGGATAATAGTGGAGGCACACTTGGAACAATCGGAGTGAAAAAAGGGCTCATAACTCCTGCTATCTTGGGGTCCCCAAAGTGGGCAGGTGTCAAAAGGCTACCTAACCCCTACCATCGCGGGGTACCAAAGCAGAGAGGAATCCAAAAAGTTGCATAATCCTTGCCGTCTCAGGGTCCAAGAAGTGGTGGAATCAAAAAGGCTACATAACCCCTGCCATCTTGGGGGGCCCATAGTAAAGAGGTACAATAAAAAATTGGTACTAGAAACGAAATGCAGTAAAACAAACGTTTTACTCCGTTTTGACAAAGAAGAAACTATATTGTAAAACTGAGTGAAAAATCTTCGTTTACCCAATTTCAAAATTAAGCAACAATTTTTGTCAATAAAAGTTTTTGTTTTTGATACTGAGCAAAAAAAATTTTAAAAATTCTTTTTTGCTCAGTTTACTACAGACCCCCCCCGAAAAAAACCCAGCGCAGTGGCACGAGCAGTTACTGAGGATTGGAAAAGCGGTTGAGGACAAAAAGCTGGGCCCTCCTCCCTCGCTCCCAAACTCCAAATCGATATTCTCCCTTCTTGCACCCCTCCCTCCTTGTTAATCACCTCCCTCCCTGTCATGTACCTGCCCACCTCCCTGCTTCGCACTTACCTCTAGGAAGCCAAGGTATCCGCACTCATGGTAGTCCAAGAAGCTGAACAATTGTTGGGCATGGCGGTCATCCTGCTGGTACCCCAGGGCCCGACAGAAATCTGAGAAGTACACTACAGGCATACCCTGCAACCCATCGCTTTGTTTCGTGTGCTTCCGATACATTTGCATGAGCTCTTTGAGGTCCTCAACCTTAAAACCCGTGAGCTTCTCCACCATTTCCACCTGCAGCATTCCGAAGTTGGGGGGGGGGGGGAACAACGTGGGCGAATTCACCCTGGGCACTGTCCTATTCGCAGCCCCTCTGCACGCAATGAGCTGCTTTGGGTTCCTCATTGTGAGAACAAATTGGAACAGGAGGACACCCACCCTCAGGAGAACGTGGAATGAATCCATTGGTGGTTGAGCCCAGCAGTAGGACATGATCTGTTTCACTATCACATTTGCATCCGCGAACCCACCCGTCAAAAGATTTGGTAAACCCACTTTGCTCCGCAGCTGAGGCTACAATCACCATGTACACTGTGACTGCCACTGTAATGAGCCATGCTGCTAGCGGCAGTCTGCCCCATGTCGGAGCCGTTAATGATTTGGAGGAACGACGGAGAGACGGTGCAAGGGTTTTACGAAGACACGGCACGAACAGAACGTCCAGTCACCAAGCAACCCCGCAGCCTGTGTCGTTCAGGCACTTGCTTGGCTGAGAACGCCGTCGAAACAGCGCAACAAAGTTGAAGAACAGTGCGGGAGCAGTGCTACATCGGTCTGGGAACGGCACTAGTCGCATGATAATGTTGTCCATTGAGAGTGCAGTTGCAATTGCATTCAATCACTGTTGCTAGTTGACACTGCTAGCACATTACCATTCATGGGTACAGCAACGGATGGTAATGGCAACAGGAATGGTAAGCAAGAATATTGGCGATAGTGTTGGCCGTAAAAATTACAATTGCTGACATACCGTGACTGGTGTTGCTTCCAAAGCTAATGTTATTCTGTCTTTTGCGTTTGGTCCGGTTGCCAGTGCATACATAAATGGAATCATTCCCCGCTACACAGCTTCAATTCCATGACAAGCGTACTCCACTGAGCACCGACGCCTACATGGGTTGTGAAAACGGAGAATTGCACATGAGAACAGAACTGCATACTTTGCACACATAGATGCTAAAAATCGGGGAAACCAATAATTGCTACTGGGACTACTGCGGGGAACAACAACAAAAATGTGCACTACAACGCTTCCATATCATTGTCACAACCAAGAGCACACACACTTCAAAGTTTTGCTGGATCCCACTTCGCTCCGCCAGAGCTGCCAGGAACACATCGTCGTAAGAGTGTCTGGTCGTGGGGACATCCATGACGGCCCGCATCGCCTCCCGCACCCCTTCGGCAAACTGCCGTGCACTCGCCTGTTCCTCTGCCGATGGGGTATACTGCTCAAGAATTGTGACCTCCAGAGAATTGGTAAACTGCAGCATCATCAAGAAGGGATTCTGCCCCGGTTTGCCCCGCCAGGCCACGTTGAAATATTTGTGCGGGTAGCACAAGACAACGGGCTGGACTGGGACCCCCGGGCGGAAGGGCCCGGGCCGGAAACTAATCAGCACCCGGCCGTTGGTGTTGGTCCCCTCAGGGAATATCAGCAGCGGCCTCCGGGCCCCGTCCTTGGCCCGGGCCTTGATTGCTGCGGCCGTTTTCTGCCGCGATTCGGGGTCTTGCCGATACACAAACACCACACCGAGGAGCCTACAGAAGGGCACGGCACCGCCCATCCCCCTCCTCCCCCGATTGCGCAAGCACGGCACAAGTCAGGGAAGACAAAGGTCAGACAGGGATCCCGTGCTTAGACAACAGCGTCCTTCTGCAGGACCCACACGCGAGTGATTCTTGCAGAGGGTTGGGGTGCGGTTACAACAACGTTGCTGAAAAACACGCCAAAACAAGTAAAAGTGGGTTGTGGTCTCAAGCACAATGTTGTTTTGCATTCAGGTACAGATGCGCCACATTTGCACAATGGCCAGTGGTTTCTGATCAACGCAAAAAAAAATTACACGTGCCCTTTTGCGTTTTGAAATTTGCTGCAATCAAACGAAACTTTGGCTGCACCCCACAAGCGCAGCCGCTCTCAGAACGACGACTCCGTTTGACCACAGTTTTTTGAGGTCAAGAATGCCAGATGACATGTTTGTCAGCCGGTTCTAGTGAGACAGAGGGGCTGCGTCCTGAAGAGATGGGCCTAGACATCACATCAAGGCATCACACGCTTCTAAACCACTTTGACATTCGCATTTCTTGCTGAAACTTCCATTGGGGCATACTTCTGACAGACTTTTTGAACCACTTGTGCAGTTGTGGATCCCTTACGGCGAGGGCCGCCACCAAATGAAACATCACGAGGCATACCAGGCCGGCAGACGTCCATGCATCATGCGTCGGTTTTGGTGTCACTTGGGCCCTTCTGAGGGGGGGAGGGTCCCGAAAATGGGCTGCATTGACCCCCCTGGAGATCAAGACCACAAAAGATCACCACTATGAGAACGGAATGCATCCACGCATAGATCCCATGCGTTCATGCATCGACAACCGCTGACAAGTTCGTTGCAATCAATGGCCTCATTCACCAGCCCAATGGAATAAACCGTACATGGTCTCACCGTACATTTCGGCTCGGTGCACTTTCGGCCCGCCGAGTATACGGCCGAACATTCGGCTGGGCGAATGTATGGTCTGATCCATCACCCCCCGTCGTAACCCCCCCCCCGCAACAAAAAATTTCTCAACCAACGGCTCAACCAGCTGTACATTCGGCGGGCCGACTCGGCTGGCCGGATGTACGCTGAGGGGAAATGTACGCTGAGGTCCATATACAGTTTACGGCGGTGAGGTTCGTTCATGTGCATTTCAGCGGAATTTCTTTGTTGATGCCTTTCCTCAGTCAAGGCACACTGCGCCAAAGGTAATAGCAAGCAATGGAATCCAAAGAAGACACTGAATCAGTCGCCTTTCGTGTGAAGAGATGTATCAATTTACAGTTCCAAACCCAACAATGCATCCGCACCCCAACTTGTCCACCGCTGCAGCAGTCCCGTTGTGTATTGGCTTCCGCAACATTGGACACACTGAACGAAAACTCACATGTCGATTTCTTCGGCACACTAACTTGTTTTTTCTGCACTCAATTTCCGGCTTATAATCACTCTACGGACCGTAGTCCCGTGCGGCCCACTGGTCACGTAGTAAACCTCCTGAGCACTCCTCCTGAGCACCTGCAAAACGACCCTATCACAGGCCACGTGGCAATGTCAGATTTGGCAACAGCGCAGGGGAAATTAAAGTAGTAGCACATGAAGACGACGTCCATTATGGAGCAGTGATTCGCCACGAGGATCTTTGGCCTCTGGGTCTTCTCTTTGCGATGGTCGGTGACGGGGATCCACCAGAAACCAAAACTCCAGAGGACCATCCGAAGCGCCAGGCGCAGGGGTGCAAACAGCATTTCAACGATCACGGGCAGCTGCCCCGCCTCCTCGTGCCCAGTCCGAAGCAGCCAGGCCATGAGATTGACCAGCGGCAGGAAAACGGCAATCAACACCAAGCAGGCGAAGAGCAACACGACCAAGCGGATTGGGACGAGAACGAGGAAGCACAGCACGGCTTTGAGCATGGCGTACAGGGTCCATGGGTACTCGTTGACGAAGGGGTTGGGCACCGTGTTGTCCAGTAAGGCTCCGAATCCGGCCCGGGTGGGGGATGTGGGTTCCCGCCCCGATGCGGCAGTCCGATTGACGAAAACCCGCTCGCTCTCCACCTCATGGCCACCGCTTTGTAGCATGCACGCCTCAAATGCGGGGCACTGATTAAACCAAGGCAGGCATGCAGTGGCAGACATTCCTCTCTCAAGGCCCAGAATATCCCGGCCCAGGTGGCACCTTGAGTTCCCGGTAAGGTTCCCAGAAAAGGGGGGAAACAGGGGAAATGGGGCGACATCGGCGAAAATGGCGGAAAATGGGGGAAAGCGGGGGGGAATGGGGAAAACATGGGGGGAATGGTGGGTATGGAGAAACAAAAAGAGGGGGCAGGGGGAGGGGGGGCTGGAAAATGCAATCGAAACTTTGGAAAATTTTGCGGTGCCGTTTTCCCCCGTTTTCCCCATGTTTCCCCATTTCCCCCCATTTTTCCTTGTGGCCAAGAGGGGGGAAATGGAAATAGACCCACCCATGACATCCCCCACCAAAAGTGTGTTTCCGGGGTTTTGTGCCCAAGAATTTCTCATCAAACCCCCCAAAAAATTTCCCAGTTTCCCCTAATTTCCCCCATTTCCCCCCATTTCCCCCCATTTTCCCTTATGGCCAAGCGGGGGGGAATGGGAATTGCCCGCCCCTCCCATGACATCCCCCAACAAAAAGTGCATTTTGGGGGGTTTTGGCCCAAGAGTTTCCCATTTTCCCATCAAAAATAAAAAAAATCCCTTTCCCCCGATTTCCCCCCATTTTTCCTGAATTGTCTCATTTTGAAGATAAGGTTCCGATAAGGTTCCGAAAACAGGGAATTCTTGGCCTTGCCTTGGGGGGGGGGGGGGGGTTGCACCGGCGCGCGTCCCTTTACACCATTTCACTGGGAAACAGCCCGTTTTCCTAGGCATGAAAAGGCCCCCACATGCAGGGCCAAAATCGCAAAAAACAAAGATGAGTTTGTCCAACATCACCAGTTCACACCTCCCAATGCCCATGCAACCTGGGAGGATACCTACAGGAGCTTCCCACAAGACCCACAGGTGACACAAACGACCGGCGCATGCAAATCTATGCCCAAAACCCTTAAAACCAATTGCTGCCTCAGGCCCGCTGTGCTTCAATTTCCGCACCATGCGTGCACTACATCCCGTGCTACCCCTTGCCCAAGGAATGCCAATGGGGCGTTTGTGGATAGCGTGCGCACACCGCGCATTTTACAGGGAGAAATTGGGGAATTTTAGGACAATTAGCCATATTCTTACCTATATCTGTCAACTCGAAGCCCATTGAATAGTAATAAACAGGGTGCAAATTGTTGATCAACCCAAACTCCATAGCATAGTACACACAGTGTGCGGAGCAAACGGTGTGCAAACTATCCGGCAACTCAAAGCCATTGAATAGTGCCGCAACTCACTCACATGCGGGAGCGGCTTTGTGAGGTGCATTCCATAGGGCAGTGGGAGGGGTGGTCACCCCCTTGATGAGTCCTTCTTCTTTCAATGCCAAAGGAGGCAGGTGCAGGACAGGTATAGAGCAATGCCAATGTATAGGCATTCCGCCATCACAAGAAGAATAAGGTGTATGCTATCAACAGAAGGGGCACACGTGACAACGCTGGATGGACTCGTGTACATACCCCCCCCCCTCTTGCGCAAGCACTAGCCAGGTCAAGAAAGTGACGGTCAGACCGGGTCCTAGTGCTTAGCCATAATCCGACGATGGCCGTCACCCCCGGTATCCCACCAGTAGGAAACCATTGTTCGAATGTCCAGCAAACGCAGCGGAGCTGCGGCCACCAATTGTCCAAACGCGGCAGAGCCGCACCCAAGTGTCTAGCAAGGCGGCGAAGCCGCCCTCACATGTGCGTGCACTTCCTATGCATCTGCCCTCGTACCAGGATGGATTGGGTATCAGCGCCTTTAGGCAACCAGGATTGTTGATTACACGTCCGCCCGACCTAGCTCCCGCATCTCCCGCACGACCTGAGCAGAAAAAGACTGGCCCCAAACCCGACGGCGCCACGATCTACACGCCAGGGTTCAAAACCAAGGGCCTTCAACGCGAGGTCCCAGTGCTCTTCAAGTATGCTATGCTACCGATGTGGTTAGATAGCCGTTACCATGGCCAAGTTCTTGCACTGCGTGCATACTGCGCATGCAGAGGCTGAGATGGGGAGGGTCCGTTTTCCAAAGTTACAATCCAATCTTTGGTGTGACCTTTGACCGTCCAGTAGCCAAAATAAGCACTCTGTGGGTGATTTTGAGACATGTAGTGTGGAGACTCTTGTGCACAGGACCGAATGCATTTTGCGGCATTCTCTGCTTAACAGAGCCCTTAGTAGATGGCGACATCCAAAACTTCGCACTGCATGCATGGCATTCCCCATAACCACCACTCTAAACTCAGCTGCTCGCCCCCATGCCCATCCCCTCTCGGTATGGCCGCCTATGCAGCAGCTATTCATGATCGACCGCGCCGTGGCCTCCACGAGCGGCAATGCGCTCCGTCACTCAGGTCCCAGTGCAATTTTAGGTATGCTTGCTCCCTCACCGTCCCCTCAGGGGTACCAGGGTTACCAGTCACAATGTATGGCAAAACATTCCTTCAGACTAAAGTGGGGATTTGGGGCGGGCGGTGCATCCCTACCCTCTCCGGGGTTCGAACCCCCCCCCCCCCCCCCGCAGGACTCAAGTGCCACGCATGACCGGTGCTTAGACAAGGCGCTGCAACCGTGCAACACACGGTACCAAAAGAAAGCATGTCCAAAAAACCTGCCCATGGCAGTAGGCTTTGGAATGGGTTTAGGCTTCCTATTCCTTGGCAAAATTGTCATCCACGATATCTTTGGTGAAGCAAAGCTTGCCCTCAAAGACATGGCCAAGGCCCCAAATTTCGCGGCCCGCTTTGGCCCACACAATCTGCACTTCATCATCCTCCCCAGAATCTGCATGTGACAGCCAAGCCACGGGTAACGACATTAGTCATAGCTGAAAATCACACCAAAACAAAGAGCAGTGGGGTGGAGTACCAAGCAGAAGGTTGTTATGAGCAGGACAACTCATCACAAGCATGAAACAGCCCCTCTTTCCCTCTACAATCGGCACACAATCACGCTTTGCCTACTTTCTAACCGTAAAAGCCGTGGTCAGAAAATTCGGAAAAAGTGACGGTCAGACTGAGTCCCGTTGCTTAGACAAGGCGGTGCTTGCATGGGGGGGGGGGGGTACTTTCAAACGAATTCTTCTTACCGAATTGTTGTTGAAGTGCGGCAAAAGCTGGAGGGTGATGACCATCGTCATACATGGACAAAGAAGGCATACCGAGCTCCCGAAGACCTAACCAATCTACCTTGGGTATGGTCTTGTACAAACTTTGTGCACAACACGCACACAATGCGGGCACACCGCGCAATACGCCCCCCAAGGTGCCAAATCAATGCGTTTTGCAAACCTTTTGTACCTAAGACAATGTCACGTGCACCCCGCAAAAAGAGAGGGTTGTATGTTTGGGCAGCAAAACAACACCTACAACCACACTGGTTGAGACCCACGGGTAGAAAGCTTTTTTTTTATCTCGTGACCGTAGTTCCAGGGGGGGGGGGGGTACTCTCCCGCGTTGCCTTGTGCAAGATTGCCTCAGCCCTGCATCGGGAAAAAAAATCAACATCAAAAGTGCCAAAGTGGGCGACCACGCCACTGCCTGGTGGGCACAGTAGCAGGTGGGAAAGTTGGAAAAGACAGGGGAGGACATTGCTGTCACCCCAAAAAGAGTGGATGGGAGATGGAACAAAAGGTGGTGAAATGGCACAATTCCAGTTTTGCTGCAATTCTTTTGGGCCCATGGTCTGTATCCACTTTGGCAAACCCACACAATTTCCAGGTTGCTCTTACTGTAGCCAAATATCAGCACATCGCATGCACCTGATCTCAGAAGGTGCTGCGGTGTGCTGTGCACATACTGAATTTATTGCAGCCATTCTCTAAGGCACACAGCACAAGACGCATAGTCTTTTGGACCGGATCATGACACTGAAGATCACCCCATGGGAATTCAAGAATGCTACATCACCCGTGTGGATGATTGATCCTATCAACGTGGCGTTGTTTCAGACGCAACCTCCAGAAACTGGGCTCGGCTTGAGAGGCCCACATTCCCCAGCTCAACTCCGAATAATCTTTGCAAAAGATGAATGCATGTTAACAAAATACTATGGGCTTGGGGTGCTCTGCTTCATGTTCATATCATTTCGATTCTGCACGATTACAACTTGTGCAGGTCACAATAGCACATCGTTGCATTTGCAATGACATCCACTGTGGCTCGATACTCATCCGAAACTCAATAACCTGCACATTGCATGCATCCTACCCTTCGTGAAGCACAAAAAACTGAATGCCAAATGGGCCCTGTGGGACCAAAATGTTGGATGCGGTTGTGGTCAATCAGACGGAAGTGCAAGTGTGCCTTGCAGCAGCCAGTGGACTGCTGAAGTCAGAGGATGCGGACAGGGTAACCAAGCCAATCTACTCATTCAACTCCAGGACCAATAGAAGAAGACGAAAAAGCACTCTGGTTGGCGGACCTAGTCATATATAATTACTCCCAACGCTGAGACAAAGTATCAAATAGCATGGCGCTCAGCCAGACAAAAGCTCAACCATGGGCTAGAGTAACTACTCTCTAGCCTCCAGAGCAACTACTCTCTGGTGTTAATATGAGCCTCGAAAGACAACGAACCTGCAGCTCACATTTGCAGCAATGCAGTGGTCAGTCAGTGGATGCTCAGAGTCCAAAGGTCCACACCACAAGTATTGCGCGTGGCATCAACGACAGTGCCCATCTACCTGTGGGTACCGAATGCAAAATACCCAATGGGTTACTCATTGCAAGACATACCGTGCTCTAGGCACAGCTTGGGACTGTGGGTGTGTATCCGTGTATGTGCATGTGTGGGTGTGGGTGCGCGTGCGCATGCGCGTGATGCCCAAGACAAGTCAAATACAACTTCCAGGTTCAACAACCCACGCTCCTCCTCATCAACTGAACCATGAATTCGGCGCTCCAAGGCCCATGTGCACGCGCGCATGCGTGTGTGTGTGCCAATTGCCAATGATTGAATGCGCTCTCAGTGCATGCCATTGGCAATCCTTGGAGGTCCTTGTTCGACATTCGTTCGATCTTGGGTTTCAGTGTGTGTTTGTGCATGTGTGTACGCCGCCCAATTCATTCAAATCTTGCTCAAACTGCAAGGTTCAACTGGCCTAAGCAGTCATCATGTGTGTGTTGGGGGCTCCCCTCCTGCTGTAGGGGCGCTCCTTCTGTTTTCAGCACTGCAAATGTCCATAAGTTCCCAAATGTCAATATGAACAAATCAGAGCGCAAATAGGGGCGCTTCGCATCCCAATCCTACCTGAGCCTGTGGCCGGTCACTAACCAGCTGCCGAAAGCACAGTGCGGCAGTGTCTAGGCAGTGTCTACGGTTTCCTCTTGGCTGCCAAGGGGCTACCTGGTATCATGTAGCCAGCCAGCTAGCGCTGTGCAGTTGTGCACCTTGCGTGGGTTGCCCATGGGTGACCCATATGCTCCCTAGAGCTACAATGCCTCACCTTGAGCCCCACGGCTGCACTCAAGTCCATTGTGGGCCTCACAAAGCCACGTTTCCCAACCTCCGGCTTGTGACAGCTCCTAGTTTGAATTGGGTATGAACAGTGCCACCTTGGGTGCGTTGGCCAAGGGTTGTGCATGTCCAACAGACTCGCAGTTCGCCAGTTATTACGGTGCAATACAACGGCCCCCTCCCTTTGTAGGGCACTTGGGTACCTGATCGCCATCCACTGCCTGTGACATTACCCTACGCCCCGAAAGCACACTCGTAGGGGTCAAGGCACCTATAGGATGCTCAAAAACTATGGGATTGAGGGAAACCACTCAAAAGGGGGGGTGGGACCCTGAACGCTACTCCTTGCCAAAATCCTAGGGGCACTAGGGGCCTTGCGGCGAATCATATGCTTGGCTAGGAACACCATTGGCAAAGGCATTACCCCATTACACAAACACAAAGCGAAGATATGATTGCTTCGCCTTGGGGCGGCACAACATGTGGTCACCCAAGACCGGGATTCTGTGCCACCAAATATAGAAAATCAAGGCCACTAAGAGGGGCTCCGGAGTGGCCAATGAGAGAGGCCACAGAGAAGGGCTAGCAAGGGAAGGCATTGGAGAGGCCACTAAGAGAAGCTACAAAGAAGGCTCACCAAGGGGCTACCAAGAGAGGCCATCACACAAGAATCCAACTACCACATACACGGTGTGTAAAGCCTGCAAGAAAGGCAGGTCGTGCCGGTCTCCCTAGCGATTGACTTGTGCCTCTACCTCGGGCAGCAGCCCACTGAGTTTAAGGCAGGGTGGCCAGCTATCAAAGGGAGGCAGCTCAGCCACTTTGCCTGCAGGCGCCAGCACATGCTTATGCAGATCCCGCGTTGTTGCCCATTGTGGGCACTCCCACAGGATATTCCTCTCTGTTTCATCCGGTGAGCGGCAGTAAGGGCATTGGGGGGAGGCGATCATGCCACGTTGGTAGGCGCGGACAGTTGTCCATAAAAGTGTGCGCAAAATGGATCGCTCCTCGTCTGACTAAAAAGACGCAACACTGGCCGAAACCACCGTCTGTTTGTCTAATAATGCATGCCTACAAACTACCGTGGGCGTTGGATGATAAGCCGTGCCACTTGCTGTGAGCGCAGCTATTCCCGATTGTTGTGTTTGACTAGCTTGAAATTACCTGTGAGCTGTAGCCTGTCTGTGGAGCCTGGCACTTCCCACTCCCACCAGCCCCCCTATGGGCGCCATCCCTAGGAATGCAAGGTCTGCAGCGCCCTGCCGAACGGGCCCGACCAGCGGGTGTCCGGTTTGGAATCCCACACGGCCGCGTTCCTCTTGCATAGCCAAGCGAGCCATACTGCGCAGCCGGAAGGAATGAGCAAGGGGGGGCACAATCGTGTGGCCTTGGCACAAAAGGCAGAAGATGATTTCCTTTGCCCTTTCTGGTCTAGAGGCAGCCCAACCTTGTGTGCAAGATTTTTGTTTCAAAGGGGCGAACATCCTTCAAGCTGATAGGCACAATTTCGGAAGCGTGCAAACCAATGGCATTAACCATGGTGGAGACCACCTTGCAGCAGTCCTCAAAATTGCCCTGGATTCCTTGTACCCAGTCCAGTAACACTGATGCTTTGCCTATGCGCTTTAAAATTAGCAGCCCGGATGACACCGCGTCTGTTGTCCTGCTGCCTACCCCTAAGGAGCAAAATTCCGATTGTTTCAAGAAGGGCAACCCTCTCATCTGAATGGTCATATCGCTGTTAGGGACAACAAAGCTGACCAATTTCTTTGGGTTGACATCTTGGCCTGTGACTTGTGGCCATGTGTGCATGCACTCCAAGAGGGGTTGCACCCGTAAGTGTCATCCGCGTAGGCCAAAGCTGTGAGACTGAAACTCAAGGCTTTCCCAGGTTGCCCACCTGGCTAAAGGCGCGTTGCCGAGATGTGGACTGCCTGTTGCTGGGGCATCCAGGATTTTCTTCCATGTGCTGGTCATCACATTTATCAGGATGACCTTGTAAAATACCATTGGTGGCGGCAAAAAAAGTGCACATACATCCCATTATCTTGAAACATCTGATGAGCTGTGCATACATCCTTGACTAGGCCCCGTGCATTCCTGGATGCATTCCTTGGTCGAGGGAGAGGCGCAATACCACCTGTTGTGGTACAAGGTCAAAACATTTGACGTAATCTCGCCCAAAACCTTTGAGGCATGCACACATGACCGCGACCGTGTGCAGTTTGATGAGGAGCACAATCAACACAGCGGCGTCGCTTGCGCCTCTCTTGTTAAGGAAGCCATAAGAATGGGGGTGAACCCACTTCTCCTGGTAGACCATGCACTCTTTTAAATGTGCGTGCCTGTGTGTGTGTGTGTGTGTGTGTGTGATCTGTACTTTTAGAGGTGGATCCTTGTGCAGCGTTGGGCTGGACGCCTCATTTGGCTCAGGTCTGCTGAGGCCTCTTTGTGACGCTGTTTCCCTCCCTTCTGCGGAATCAGAACCTCTGTTTTTTTGCTGGCTAGGTATCCAGTGTGTTTGCTCTCCCGTGCCTCGTCACGAAAAGCGGGCGAGCGACATCCTCGGCCACGGTCTCCTCCAGCCCCCGTGGAACTGGGGCTGGTGGGGACGGAGGGGGGGGGTGATTTCGGCCTCCTGCGTTTGGGGGCTGGAGGGGTGGGGGGTTGGTGTGGGGACCTCAGCAGACCCGTAGAGATACGTGCAGGCCCTTGCAGGCATGGTCGTTTGTTGGGCAGTTGTGACTGTGCAGTAAGTGGGCGTTTCCGGCGCATAGGCACTGGGGTGCACACTTTATGGTGCCCCCGCTGACAGCAGTGGCGCACTCCCCTTTGCTTGAGTGTGCACCTCGGGCATGGTGGCAGGCCATGCAGTGGGCATAGCTGCAGTTGCGGTCTGCGTGCTATGTGGTCATCAGCGTGATGTCCCAGTGCACAGCATGCTTCGGCTGTGCGCCGAAGTCTCTTGCAGGTCGTGCACGCGGTAGCAAAGTGATGGGCGCACTTGTGTGTGTGTGTGTGTGTGTGCCAATTGCCAATTGCCCCGCGATGGGGGTGATTCAATCCACACTCTGTTCATGCCTATGGCAGTTTTCTGGTGTGTGTGTGTGTGTGTGTGTGTGTGTGTGATCTGTACTTTTAGAGGTGGATCCTTGTGCAGCGTTGGGCTGGACGCCTCATTTGGCTCAGGTCTGATGAGGCCTCTTTGTTACGTTGTTCCCCTCCCTTCTGCGGAATCACAACCTCTGTATTTTGCTGGCTAGGTATCCAGAGTGTTTGCTCTCCCGTGCCTCGTCACGAAAAGCGGGCGTGCGACATCCTCGGCCACGGTCTCCTCCAGCCCCCGTGGAACTGGGGCTGGCGGGGACGGAGGGGGGGGTGATTTCGGCCTCCTGCGTTTGGGGGCTGGAGGGGTGGGGGGTTGGTGTGGGGACCTCAGCAGACCCGTAGAGATACGTGCAGGCCCTTGCAGGCATGGTCGTTTGTTGGGCAGTTGCGACTGTGTAAGTGGGCGTTTCCGGCGCATAGGCACTGGGGTGCACACTTTATGGTGCCCCCGCTGACAGCAGTGGCGCACTCCCCTTTGCTTGAGTGTGCACCTCGGGCATGGTGGCAGGCCATGCAGTGGGCATAGCTGCAGTTGCGGTCTGCGTGCTATGTGGTCATCAGCGTGATGTCCCAGTGCACAGCATGCTTCGGCTGTGCGCCGAAGTCTCTTGCAGGTCGTGCACGCGGTAGCAAAGTGATGGGCGCACTTGTGTGTGTGTGTGTGTGTGTGTGCCAATTGCCAATTTCCCCCGCGATGGGGGTGATTCAATCCACACTCTGTTCATGCCTATGGCAGTTTTCTGGTGTGTGTGTGTGTGGGTGTGTGTGTGATCTGTACTTTTAGAGGTGGATCCTTGTGCAGCGTTGGGCTGGACGCCTCATTTGGCTCAGGTCTGATGAGGCCTCTTTGTGACGTTGTTCCCCTCCCTTCTGCGGAATCACAACCTCTGTATTTTGCTGGCTAGGTATCCAGAGTGTTTGCTCTCCCGTGCCTCGTCACGAAAAGCGGGCGTGCGACATCCTCGGCCACGGTCTCCTCCAGCCCCCGTGGAACTGGGGCTGGTGGGGACGGAGGGGGGGGTGATTTCGGCCTCCTGCGTTTGGGGGCTGGAGGGGTGGGGGGTTGGTGTGGGGACCTCAGCAGACCCGTAGAGATACGTGCAGGCCCTTGCAGGCATGGTCGTTTGTTGGGCAGTTGTGACTGTGCAGTAAGTGGGCGTTTCCGGCGCATAGGCACTGGGGTGCACACTTTATGGTGCCCCCGCTGACAGCAGTGGCGCACTCCCCTTTGCTTGAGTGTGCAACTCGGGCATGGTGGCAGGCCATGCAGTGGGCATAGCTGCAGTTGCGGTCTGCGTGCTATGTGGTCATCAGCGTGATGTCCCAGTGCACAGCATGCTTCAGCTGTGCGCCGAAGTCTCTTGCAGGTCGTGCACGCGGTAGCAAAGTGATGGGCGCACTTGTGTGTGTGTGTGTGTGTGTGCCAATTGCCAATTGCCCCGCGATGGGGGTGATTCAATCCACACTCTGTTCATGCCTATGGCAGTTTTCTGGTGTGTGTGTGTGTGGGTGTGTGTGTGATCTGTACTTTTAGAGGTGGATCCTTGTGCAGCGTTGGGCTGGACGCCTCATTTGGCTCAGGTCTGATGAGGCCTCTTTGTGACGTTGTTCCCCTCCCTTCTGCGGAATCACAACCTCTGTATTTTGCTGGCTAGGTGTCCAGAGTGTTTGCTCTCCCGTGCCTCGTCACGAAAAGCGGGCGTGCGACATCCTCGGCCACGGTCTCCTCCAGCCCCCGTGGAACTGGGGCTGGCGGGGACGGAGGGGGGGGTGATTTCGGCCTCCTGCGTTTGGGGGCTGGAGGGGTGGGGGGTTGGTGTGGGGACCTCAGCAGACCCGTGGAGATACGTGCAGGCCCTTGCGGGCATGGTCGTTTGTTGGGCAGTTGCGACTGTGTAAGTGGGCGTTTCCGGCGCATAGGCACTGGGGTGCACACTTTATGGTGCCCCCGCTGACAGCAGTGGCGCACTCCCCTTTGCTTGAGTGTGCACCTCGGGCATGGTGGCAGGCCATGCAGTGGACATAGCTGCAGTTGTGGCCTGCGTGCTATGTGGTCATCAGCGTGGTGTCCCAGCGCACAGCATGCTTCAGCTGTGCGCCGAAGTCTTTTGCAAGTCGTGCACGCGGTAGCCGAGAGCTGGGCGCACTGAGACGAATCAGCTGGCGGCGCTGGTTGTGGCGCCCTGTGTGTGTTCGCGCGCCTGCGTGTTCCGGTATAGGGGCGCTGTGGAAGCTTCCCATCCCCTATCACAGGGAAACAGTCAGCTGCAAAGGAGGAGCAGCCCCCCCCCCCCCCTTTGGCAAAAGTAGTCTGTTCCGAGGACGGAGCCAGTCCCAACTGCAGATTCCCCTGGAGTGCACGCTGCAGTCGATGCTCCTCCACTTCCTGCGCAGTTCTGCGTGGCCTATGTGTGTATGGACGCAGTTTGTGTATTCTGTTGAGACCAACCTTGGTGGCCCACGTGCGCTCACAGTATGCTGCTAACTGCTGAATGTGTGTGCTCATGGCACTGCGGCAAGTAAAATAGGGGCGGCTGTTCAGGCCGCAAAGTGCTAGCCCCCCCAGAGGGACTAAAGAGCTGCAGCGTGTGACCACACGCGCAGGATGCAGGTGGCCTTTGGTGACCAGGCGCTGCGCATTTGCCATTGCCAGTCGCAAGACCCGACCTCTCTCCTGGAGTGAGAGAGTTGTGCCTTTGAACTTCGCCTGTGGTGCGTGTGGGAGAGTGCGTTGCGCAAACTCTTCAAAGTCCAGCGCGAGTTCCAGGAACGTTACTGTGCCAGGTTCTGGGGCCCAGTGTAGTTCCCTCAGCCATCGCAGCAGGTCTGCTAAAAAGGGCATTTCCCATTGCCATTCCACCTTCTTGGGGGTGCGTAAAAGAAGTAACCCCTTGTCTTCCGGTTTGGGGAGGGGTCCGAAGCTGCTGTGAGAGGCTCGACCCCCTAAAAAGCATGGGGGATTGTGTGTCTCGTAACTTGCGGGCCTGCAGAACGGCCACTAACATATTGTGCAGAGCTGTCAAGAAAACTAGCGATGTCCCTGACTTGACGCTGTTTGGGTCCAGCTCTGGGGCTAGTCCACAAAGTCGTAAGCATGGGGACCACTGGTCCATGTGGGGAAGGCCCGGGACTTGCGCCGCCGCCAACTTGATGCCCGGTAGATGGGTGTCCCGCACCGCGCTCCAGGCTGAACACTGCCAAAAAATGTGCTCCTCGTTTTCCGGAGCGTTGCCACAATACGGGCACGTGGATGTGGCTCTCATGCCGCGCTGATAAGCCTGGAGGGCTGTCCAGGTGGCTCCGGAAAGGATGCCCCGCAGTATGGAACATTGTAGCTCTGTGGCAAAGGTCGCTATGCTGGGCTGGACCAGGCGCCGGCACGTGGTGTAGTGCGCTCCCGTAAAAAGCCGGGGACGCCGCCGTACCAGGCTGTCCAACATTTGTGACCGGAGTTGCTCACGCACCTAGTGCTTCACTGTGTTTTTGTCTCCATAAAGGAGGAGGGGGTCGCTTCGCCCGGGTACGGCCCATCCCCACCATCCTTGCGTGGCCACCCACCCACATTCGTGCGCTGTATGCATGGCCCGCCCAAAGGGGCCAGACCCTCTGTGGTTTTGGGCCGTTTCCCAAATGGCCTGTGCGGTGATTTGGCCCGCCCCCCTGGTGCGGCACAGTTGTGCCAGCCAGGGGATACGGTGATATTTGAGCACCATGGTCGGCGCAATCCTGTGTCCCTTGCAAAGCAGTGTAAAGAAGATTTCTTTAGCCCTGCCCGGTCGGGATGGGCCCCATATGGTCTTCATGACCTTTGCTTCAAAGGGCAGCAGGTCCTTAGGCCGCAGGGGCACTGTCTCCGCTGCATGCAGTCCTGTGGCCGTTATCATCGTGGAGATGACATCACACCGGCGTTCAAAATTCCCCTGCGCACCATGTACCCTGTCGAGCAGACTACAGGCCTTGGAGATGTGTTTCAGTATGAGCGGCCCTGAGCAGGTGGCATCAGTGGTGCGAACACCTGCGCCCAATGATTTGAACTCGGACGAAACGGGAAAAGGCACGCCCTGCAGTGCAGCTCGCACTGGATGTCGTTCATCCGATGAAAAGCCGACCGACTTCTTGGCATTTACACCCTGTCGTGTGTCGTCCAGCCAGGTGGAAGTGCAGTCCAGCAGTGGGGTGAGTGTGGAGTTCCCTGCAGCGAACCCATAGCTGTCGTCCGCATACCCTATGGCAGTCAAAATGTAATGCAGGGCCTGCGCTGGCTGGTCCCCGGGGGGAAGCCGCTGCACTGTGACTCTAATGCCTTGCTGCTGGGCATCCAGCACACGCTTCCATACGCTGGTCATCAGGTTGATAAGTATGACACTTAGCGGGCAGCCCTGAAGGATACCGTTTGTGGCGCCGAAAAAACTGGCACAGCAGCCCATAATCTTGAAACACCTCGTGAGTGTGTGGTACATGCAAGTGAGCGCTCTGTGTGTCCCCAAGTCCATTCCTTGTGTGAGGGCAATGTGTAGTACGATAGACTGAGGTATGAGATCAAAGCATTTTATATAGTCCAGCCCGAAGCCGTGCAAAACAGTTTTCATGAGCTTGTGAAGCTCAATAAGCATTGAAATGAAGGCGGCCGCGTCTGTGGCCCCCCGTTTCTTTCTAAAACCATATGCATGTGGGTGGATCCATTGTTCCTGCCACAGCATACACTCTTCCACTCGAATTCCTGCCCAAACCCTGTAGATTTGGGACAAGACAGACAGTGTGTGTGTGTGTGTGTGTGTGTGTGTGCTCTGTACCATTAACGAGGGTTGATGGCTTTTAATGTCCTGGCCGCTCTTGCGACGGGAGGGTTAGGGGTTAGCGGGTTAGAGCCTGCCTGAAGCCTGCCCTATCCCACCTATCCCACCTATGTACTATTAACGAGGGAGACCCATGTATGACTGCTTGCTGAGATTGGCTTACCGAAGTGTACACCTGAGTGTGTACCTTATTGGACTGCCTGCTCTCTGCGGTCAAAAAGTCAGAACCTCTGCGCCGACATACTTATGTTATTTCCGTTGAAGCTCTCCCGTGCTCTGCACCAAACAGAAGTCGGCTGACATGCTCTGGCTCACCCTCTCCCATCATCTCGCAGGGCCGCGGGGCGGAGGGGGGAGGGGGGGCATGGTGACTTGGGTCTCCGTCGTTTTGGGGCAGGCGGTGTGGCTGGTATGTGCGGGGAGCGCGCATGCTCCATGTGTGTGCGTGCGGGGCTGCGGGCGGTGCGCAGCCGTTTAGCTGGTCGCGTGTCCGGCGCGGCTTGCCGCTTGCGCACGGGCGTGTGTACTCTGTGGTGCCCTCTGGCACAGCAGTTTCGGACCCCCCTTTGCATTCTGGTGCATCTGGCGCAGGCCGGCAATCCGTGCTAGCGGCACGTGACTGACAGGGGTAGCCTGTCCACGTATCCTGGCCGGTGATGTCCAAGGGCACAGCACGCGTCCCCTGACTTGCGCAGGCGCTTGCATGTGATGCACGGCGCGCGCTCGTGTGTGTTGCATAGGTCGAGAGCCCGTGCGGATGTATGTGGAGCCGGCGCTGCCACACATGCTTGCGGCGCCGGCGGAGCGAACTTGCGTTGCCTGCTGGTGTGGTATGGCGCCTGCGGGGCTTTGCCCTGACCAATGACGGGGAAGAAGTTCGCCGCGAAGCCCCCCCCCCCCCCCTTTGGCGGTATCTGAGGAGGAGGGCATAAGCCCGGTGTTTAACGCTCCCATGAGGGCCCGTTGGATCCGGGCTTCTTCCACTTCCGCTGGACTGCGCCTGTGCCTGTACACGTACGAGCGTGCCTTGTTCTGTCTGGAGTGTGCGCGCAGTGCCCATGTTTCTTCGCAGTATTGACTGAGCTTAGCAATATGCAATATGTGTGTGTGTGTGTGGGAGGGAGGGAAGAACAATATTATAGAGGGAGGCATCTATGGGTCTAGGGCCCCCGTGGTTGCCTAAGGTGCCTCCAAAAGCATATAGATTGTCATGTAGCTGTCTTGCCTGGCGCCTGCTCGGGTCTTAGGGGGAATGTTTGCCCGGCGCGCCCTGCGCGCGCCCGGCGCGCTACTTTTAGACTATGTTCCCCCCGAAGAGCCCCCAAGCACACCCCTTGGAAACGCCCTTAGAATTAGGTGACCCAAACTGCCCCAGCTCAAGAAAGTTGCAAACTGGGGTACACAGTACCACTCTCGCTCCTTTAAGGGCGATCTTGGTCAACACCCTAGCAAGTTGGGAGAATGGGGGGTTAGGATAGCACAACCGCATCGATCTGCAGTAGAAGTGATAGGCGTCATTGAGGTATCACGAACAGTAGAGCTGCATCATAACATTGGTCCCACAAGTGTGGGTGTCAATACATTGAGTACAATAGTGCTCCTTACACTCATCACAAACCGCGACGGTGGAGCGTCCTGGCAACACAACACACACACTTCTGCCTCATCCTCTGCCTCATCTTGCGTGCCACAACCGAGCAAACAGCTGCTCAATGCGTGCCCTATACCACCCGTGCACCTCATTGTAACATTGTTGGCGGGCTGTCAAAGTGCCATTCTTTCCTCCAACGAATGGCACAATGACATGAATCCGGCCCTTATAAGCACCATCATGGCCCCCAACTTCGAAATCAAAGAAATCACCTCGGGTACGAGAAGGTCCATACCCATCCCAAATCAAAACATCTGCTGATGTCCCGGGGGCCAAGGGGCAAATCCATATAATGTTGCCCAACATATCAACGGCAACAGTCCACGGGTAGGGCACGGGTCACAAAAGATGCCCGGCGCGCGCCGGGCGCGCGCCTGGCGCGCTAACGTTCCCCCTTAGCTGGGGGCCTCGCCTGAGCCAGAACCTCTGGGATATGGGGGTTTAAGTCACCTCCGTTTCTGCACGTCCATGCCGTGCCTCGATGTGTGGCTGCGCGCATGCCCGTTTGGCCGGGGGGGGGGGGGTGCCCCGCCCTCCCCGTCTTGAAAGACCGCTCCCTGGCGTCCTTAGGCGGCGGCTACCGCTGCACTCTTCGCCGCTTGGTCAACGCCCCCCCCCCCCCAAGGGGGGGGGGGTGCGTACTCTCACCGTTGGGGCCCTGTCGCGCGGCTCCGCTACGGCTGGGGGGGCGGCGGGGGTGCCTTGGGTGGCCTCTGGCGCAGCAGTGCCTTACCCCCCTGCCCACTGCCGCACAGGCGGCACATTGTCTGTGTTGGTGTGTGTCGCATATCCACGGCCGCGGCAATCGTGGCCAAGCTTCCGGGCACCTAGCCCGAGGGCATCTGCCCAACAGGGTGAATAGGGCTCGCCATGCTTCCGGTCGGGAACGGTTCGACTGCTCCTCCAGTTGGTATTGTGGTCCTCCCATGGCGCCCTAGGGTAGCACCGGCCCCGCAAAAAAGTCCATCCCGTATGCTCCTATGCTGCGCTTCGCTCCTCCTCTCCCCGGGTAGCGCTCGCGTTGTCCCGTCGTTGGTGCTGCGCATCCTGCCGGCTTGGCCTGCCCCTGTGGCTTTTTCTACTTGTGCCGCGACACCCGGGCTTGCTGCTGCAGGGCTCGGCGCTCCGCGCTGTACTGCTGCATCCGTCGCAAGTGATGCCATACCGCCATAGGGCACGTGAACAGTGGTTGTCCCTTCACCCCCACCACCGTTCCCGCCCCCAGTAGGACAAGGGACCGGCACTTGGTGGTGATGGGCGCCGGCAGAATGGACTCTTTCCCCAGTGTTCTGCCGAGGAGGGTGACCGCTAGGCGGAGGACCCTCCCTTTCTCGTGCAGGGACAGCTTTGTCCCCTTGAACCGTGCCTAGGGTGTCGGTGGGAGCAGCCGTCACGCATGGGAATCACAATCGAGAGCGAGCTCCATGAAGGACACTTGACAATGCCCTTGCGGGAGCCCCTCGTTCGGGGGGCAGCCACATCAACTCGGTGAGCCACCGCATCAGGGCCGGCAAGAAATCTGCTCCCCACTTCCAGTCTCGGGACAAGGGCCCAATGGGGGGAATGTGCGTCGGGGACACCTTGGGTCCTGGGAATTGCAGTTGGTACCACGGATAGCGGTCCTGTTGTGCCTTGCGGCGCTCCACCGCTTCTCCTTCCTGGCCCGCAGAACCGCCAAAAACATCCCGTGCGGCTTGTGGACGAACTGCTCCAGCGGGTTTTTCGTCATCCTCCACCCACTGATGCCCCATGAGGGCCAGTTCGGTGTTTTCCCGTGCCTCTTGTGGACTGGGCTCGCAGTAACAGGGTACTCTGTTGAGCTCTCTGCACCGCTTCTTCCACCACCACCCCCCCCCCGGCGGGCCATCCTACTGCGCTTGACCACACTCTCCGGTATGATCCCGCACAGCTGTACGCAAGGGGGGCGTGTGTGTGTGTGTGTGTGTGTGTGTGTGTGTGTTTGTGTGTGTGTGTGTGTGTGTTTGTGTGTGTGTATGTGTCGCAAAACCAACACAATGTGTGATGATGATGATGCTGAAGGAAATGGCATGATTTGGACCACTGCCCCAATATACACATTGCCGGCATGTCAAATTACGTACATGACGTGAGTACATGTGTGCAGGCAAGAAACAGGACATGAAGGGAGATATATATTAGTCTGTGGGGAACCAGTGAGTACAGTGAGTACAGAAAATGGAGGCTGTAGCAAGGCCAAGCCAGTCACAGCATCCATTCCTTCCCCGCGGTGCTCTTGGACCGTGCCATCACTGACCATGACCCCCCAAAAACGCAAAATGGCACATCTTCGAACACCAGTACAACTCAAGCACTACCAAGCAGGCCACTGGTGGGCATAGGTGTGCGGGTGGCGTGAAAATAGCCCCATGGTCGGGGCTTGTTTTTTTTTGTTTGGCAAACCACGGTAAACAGACTGGAAATTCCGGAAACTGCAGGTTTGAGCAGCAAACATTTCTGGGTTCTCTGCAATTTCACTTTTTGATTGCCAATGCTTGGAGACAACCTTTTCAGCATCTTCGTTCAGTGAATGCCATCGGGGTGGGGGCTGGATCAGGGGGTTGCAGCCGTTGCGGTAGCAGTGAGCAGCACAACCACAGCTGTACAAATTGTAAACCAAACCATTTTGAGCATGATCCAACAACAACGCTCTGAACCAGTTGAGCAAGTATAAAACAAAGACCAGCCATGTTGAATTTCGGACACTGTGAGCTCCAACAACAAGAAAAGAAAGCTTAGTGTAGTGTTCACAGGTGGTCCAAAGCCAGCCCCATAACCTGCCTACACAGCGCAGCATGGAACTACACACCAAAATCTTGTGAACGCCTCAACAAAAAAAACATAAAACCGTCAATTGCATTTTAAAAAAATTGTGGAAACCTCACAGCGTGCGGGTGTTGACGGACTGCAGTTTGCACGCAGGGCAGGGGGTGTTCCATGAAGGCTGCTGGGTCACCGCTACCAGGCAGGTGGAACAAAGTGTTTCACACGTCCCATGTTTGGAGCATGCTCGGCAGCGCGTCTGATTGGGAAACTTTGCAGGCTGACCGACAACAGTTTGTGAGTCTGTCCATTTTGGGACGCAAAAGACAGTTTTCAAACCTTTCGTTTGAGGTTCTCCCACAGATCAATCTGGATGTGCAACAATTGTTCCGTCCAGAACGGTGTGTCCTGGCGGTATCGAATTGGGAACAAGGATTTGGGGGGGGGGGGCACCATGTGAAGCAATGTTGGCAATGTTCAACATGCAGTTGTCTGCGTCGGGGAGGGGGGGGCGGGGGAGATAGGAAGAGAGACAGAGTAAGGGCGGACTGGGGGGCAGGGAGGTTGGGGCATGAGATGGGTGTTGGGATCGACAGTAAAGAGAAGTGGGAAGGAAAGAAAAACGAAACTGTCGTTCAACATCCTCACCTCTTCACTTCATATTCCAGAGCTCCCTGAAGTCCCATGTCCTGACAAATTACTAACGTCCCAAGAATAGATGGATCAGGGACACATTGCTAGAAGACGTGCGGCGCAAAGATGTGCGACGCCTTCTGATACATTTCCGACGCGGTGTCATAGTCTCCTTTGCTGCGGTACACGTTCCCCATATTGTTGTAGATGCCACCAACATCTGGGTGGTTTTGGCCCAGCACAGCAATAATGATGTCCACTGCCATTTGATACATACCCAATGCGGCGTCGTAGTCACGTTTGCTGTTGTAGATGGCGGCCATACTGTGGTAGCTCGCAGCAACATCTGGGTGCTTGAGGCCCAACGCTGAAATTCGCGTGTGCAACACCTTCTGAAACATTTCCAGTGCAGTGTCCAGGTCCCCCTTGCTCACGTACACAACTGCCATGTTGCTGTAGGTATCAGCCACCTTCCGGTGATTGCAGCCCAATGTCGCGATACCAATGTCCAACGCCTTTTGGAATGATTCCAATGCACTGTCGTACTGAGCTGCGGCAGCACGTTGCATGCCGAGAGCTATAAAGCCTTGGGCGGTTTTGGGGTCAAACACCAACGACGAATCGGCTTCTGACGACCCTCTCATTACAGCCTGTGCCCATGAAGTCGTACCGATATCCGCGTAGTTGAGCATGTCTGACAGCCTAAAAAATTGAGACAACACCATCACAACAACCAATGTGACCAAACGCTACGAAGAGTGTTAACCACAACACCCGTGATGCAACACCCAACAATTGGTTTCTCAATGCCCTCCCCCTGCAGAGGGGATTAACACCATGAATGGCAATATCACCCTACTGCACGCCTACTTTTGCGAACTCCTGGTGCTTTGCATTACCATGTTGATTTTTTTTGTTATTTTACGGATGTATATGTGCCATTTTCATACCACGTTTTTTATTTTGCAATCGTCTCAGGGGGTGCACAGGGCGCTGTGCGCGCGCTGTGCGAAAAGTCGGCTCTTTTCCACCACCAGTAGCCACGGATCCCAAGGTCCTGAATTCTACACACTACAGCCCAGGGATGGATCTAACTGGGGGGGGTGGGTGTCCCTCCCTCCCCCCCCCTGTTGTGACGAGGCGTCACGATATGCGTCACAAAAAAACCCGGTCACAGATTGAGCCACGCAGGGTGCCAGGAGGCAGGCAGCACACCCCTTCACTTGAAGCATTCAATGCAAACCATTGCATATTCCAGGAAACAGTTTTTTGTCTTTTTTGCTGGTGCACCAGGGTTCTTATTCACTGTCACTGTCACTGTCAGTACCCAGTACCCACAGCTGCACCCACAGCACCCACAGCCAGAGCAATTGCTGCGGCGCGACGGGCTGCATGGCTCGTTTTCTTTCGGCATGCCACGGCTGAAACACACAGCCGATCACACTGAAAACCCACCTTCTTTCGACCCATGACAGAACTATGACAAAGGCTGTCGGAAGGATGCAGCAGACAAATGAGCTGCTGCGGATGTCGTCAGTCTGGAGAGCCTACAGAGAACACAGTGTCAGTTGACACTGCGTCTCATCTCTCTGTCGTGCATGCAAGCAGAATGTCACAAAAACAGAATTGTCACAAAAACACAGGAAGCTCAGGAACACAAAGATGAGCAATCCAGCAACCATCCCGCATGCCCTCGGAAAGTACCACTGCCCTCGGAAATTACCACAGAGCCTTTTGGGTGTCACAATATTTTCAGAAAAGCTGTTTTCCCACTATGGCCTATTGTATTTTTTGTGACATGTCACAATTCACTACCCCCCCCCCCCCTCCCCCCCCACCCCCACCCCTTGAGTGGTGCACAAATTAGATCCATCCCTGCTACAGCCCCTGCTGGTACACCAGGGGCTTTTTTTTTCGTCTGATATTTGCCACAGGTTCCAGGGTCCTGAATTTTGCACCCCATGCTGTTTTGAATTGATCATGCATGCTTCTGTAGGTGGCACTTGAAAAGAAGAAGCAAGAATGGGAGGCAGAGGTGGATGAGGCAAACGCCAAGAAAAGACGAGCTTTCAGCTCTTTCTAGAAGCTCCTCAAGAAATAAGGTTGTGCATGCCTTCTTGTAGGTAGCATGCCACCAATCTATCTTTGTCTTGTCCATATGCATTGGGCATTCTTTTTTGTTTATAGTTGCGCCTGCATATTCCACTTCCTAGACTTACTAGTTTACTAGAATCCTTGGGGTCGCCAAAATAGACCCTTGAGCCTTCAGCCGACCCGGTTGTTGCAAATGAGCATTGTCTTTGTTCTGTTTATATTAGCATCCTGGGATGCACTAATACAATTTGTCACATCAGTGAATTTTCGCCAATTTTCTTTTTGGCGAATTTTCGCCTACTTGGGTGTTCGGCGACCAATTGACACCTAATTCTAACCCTCGACGTTCAATGTTAACATCAAGTTCTCTAGAATGAGCGATTTTTTGCCTATTAAGCAGTTTTAACCCACTGAGGTGCATCAATTCCTATTGTTTTTGGTGTTGAGCCTCCAAAACAGAACAAATGCATTCATGTTATGTAAATATATTGGCTACACTTTCTTGTAAATACTTCATCCGACGTAATGGCTTCCTAGGGGTTGCTGGGTCATCTAGGCGAGTTTTCCCCTATTCCGTGTGCTGATTTCAAATTGCCTTGAATGATTGTACACGATTTCACTTCCGTTGTTGCTACTCTTGTGCTTCTGGACAGGAAAATAGTTTCAACTCTTGCATCCGTGTTTGGGATGTCATCGCAATTCCCATGAAACCTTCTAGCGCAAGGTATGCCATCCTACGCCGTGTTTGCCATCCCAGCGTCACCCTTCTGAGCTCACCCTTTCACCGTATCAGATTCCTCGCGACTTCACCCATCACGACCCTAATGCCCAGGGGCTCCCGTATGAGGTATGTGGTTACCTCTTGGAGGCATGCTTGCGATAGAAGCCTCTGGGAAATGGCTCAAGTTCAACAAGAGAAGATGGGTCTAGAAGCCACGCTCGAAGATTCCTCCTTGGAATTCTATTGCTACGGCTAACCTTTGGAGTGACGGTGAGATGTTGTGGCCGCGCGAAGTCCTTGACCGACCACCACACACTCCGCATGTGTGCAGTTGATAGATCAAAATAGGCGAAATTTCACCTAACTTCAAAGGCCACGCAGCCGTGTCGTTACCACACACCATTTTAGGTAATAGGCGAAATTTCGCCTATTGTTCCGTTTTCAGATGCAAGTTGCCGGTGAGTGTTGCGCTTCGAGTGGCATACCATCACCTTGCTAAATGAGAGCCATCGCAACCGCCCACCTCCTGTCCTATCCACGTGATTGATGGGTCCCCCGCGCGAATAGTGCGCACGGCTGCTGCTAGCCTCAAGTTTATGGCAGCTGTGGTGGGGATTCTGAGGAACAATGTTGCGGCGTGCAGTCCAGTGGTCTCGCGAACGTTGGCAGACGGAGGTTTGGTTTTCATCTACGGCCTAACTCACGATGTAGATCTTCTCGCAACCTCGTTGGCAACAGGCCTTGCCGATGACTACAAGATCTAGCTAACCGTGTACAACACTGGCATCATGGTAGAGACACCAACCAGCTAACTGATCGGTCTTCTCGATAGCACTCAAGACCCTGCGCCACTCTTCAACGTTCCCTACATATGTAGAGAGTGAGATACAGGTCACCACACTGGATTGGTACATGGAACCAACAGCGCATTTCCGGTGGGGCTGTATGTTGGCATTGTCGGGATAAAGAACGTGCCATTGCATCCGATGCTCGTTGTTCAAAGTTGTGTGCTGCTTCTTGAATTTCTGAAGGTGAGCTCATCATCTTGCATCAAGTGCACAAGGTGCTACACCTCAGTGGCATAAAGACCTTCGGCAACCTTGAAGGTGGCAAGCGTGAAGTTGTCTCCAAATTGTTTGACGACTCGCTCAACAGCCAACCGGTCTCCAACCTTGGCAATGCGCGCTTTAGACAATCATAGTGATGCAACAATTTTCTGCGGGGGAAGACACAAGAGTGGGACACTAGTTCACCAAGGACCGTACCACACTCTCTGGGTGTTGGAAGCATACCAATGTACCCGAAGCTGCAACATGACCACTCCTTGCAAGCATGCTTCTCAATGCCTTGGTCAAGGTATGATGTTCCATGCACGGTTTGGAAAACTCTCGGCGCGGGATTGCCACTCCTTGGGCATTGGAGTGGGGCACCCAACCATGCTGACATGTATTGTGTTTTCCAGCCACAATTTCTCCAACAGTCTTCGGTGTGTCCGCTTTAAGAACAATTGCATCGCACTTCTCACCTTAATAGGGGATCTCTTTGTGGTATTCCATGGCATCTTCGATTTCTTCATCCATTGAGTCAACGTCCACCAATGAACCAATGATAGCCACCTCAATGCATGAAGGAGGCAGTGAGGCTACAATAGGCAAAATTTTGCCTATCACATAAATCAAGGGTGGGTGCCATACCATATGGGGAAATCATGAATTCCATCGGCTTTCCTTTACACGGCCTGATTGCATTGATATCCCTAGGGATAATCTTCATCTCATCTTTGTTGATTGGCTGGATTCCACCCATTGTCACCTCTTCGTCGAAAAACCGGACGTTCCGCGGTAGCACTACACGGCAGTTGACCCAATCCTCCATCCTCACGGTGCCGGGTCCACAAAGGTCTCAACGGATCGTCCGCGGCTGCTTGCTTCGGCTCTGGACAACCCTGAGAAGCGGCCGTGGATGGCTTTGGTTGGAGCTGGGAAATGCCTGCTCCGGGGGTTGCAAGAATCGGAGCCGCTCAGTGGGGGTTCGGTGCCTCCATATTTCGAGCCACTTGACTAGGTCCTCCTGTACCAGCCGCTTGGGCTGGTAGTTGGTTCTGCCAATCACCGTCATATGCGGGTCCTATAGCAATGTTCTGAGACCCAACGACCGCAGTGAATTGGGACTGGTTTAATGTGGAGTTCCGTGCTAGAAGAAATAGGAAAACGTGTTTTGTAAAAAGCAGCAATTTTGGCAAAAGAGCACCAATAGAACAGCTTTTTGGGTTCAGTCGTGTAGAAGCTAATTGCTTGCCGCATGGACTCAAACAGGTTCCAAATGAAGGCTGTTGAAAAACGTAAATCAAACATTATTCAATTAAGTCGGAATTGATACAAAGAAATCTTCCTATTTTGAGGAAGAATTGCACATTCAAGAGACATTCTGTGCGCAATCCGAAATGGACTTCTGCTTATTGGTGTGTTCTTCTCGTGAGATTGGCGCAATAGTTATGATCGGAAATTACGACAAAACGTCACATCAGTGGTGAAGCGATTCTAGGCAAAACGTCGCCTATTGTATTTTTCAATTCGTCTACCCGTTTAAGGGATGGAGGCATTGATTATAGACCCTTGAAAAAATGGTTGGGGAGTCCTGTATTGCAACTTTCAATAAAATGATGGTCTCGTTCGGTACTATGAACCTGGTATTACTGAATTTTCACCAAAGGCAAAACCACACTAATCCTGCCCCCATCCTACATAGCATACTTACACCCAAGAGTGGATGTTGTTTGTGGTGCGGAGCAAACGAACCACCCTATCAACGGGTCGGTCCACCTATAATCGGCATATCCTTAGGACAGTGCAAGGACATTGTGAGACCACAAACCTCGGACCCCACCGATTAATCTGAGAACATGGGACCATTTGCCCAACTAAGAAGGCCAAATTGGCAAAAATCTGCCTATCACGTAAACACATTGCAAGGCGTGACAATGCCATGTATGCAGCCCCATTGCACATTGCAGAATGTGGCAATCATTGTGATCCCTGCCTCTCTGCAGCATGGGAAAGGAAGCGCCAAGAAGGGAAACAAAGCGGAACAATTCATAGTCCATTGAACAAGCATAGTAGTACAAAGTTCCACGAATAGGCGAAAATCCACCGAACCTACCTTGGTAGGTCCCGTGGCACGGAGAGCTACACGCGGCACTCCAAGAAAGCCTGTTCCTCTTGGAAGACCATCATTTCTTAAAATGGCTTGAACATGCCCGTCCCGCAAAGTGCCGGCTATATGTTGTTTCCACCTAAGACAGAACAATCTTATCACTCCGGGACGTGGAATTTATCAGACGAGGACCGGTCCACGCAGGAGGCCATGGTGAGGGGGCAATAATGTGTGTACCAGCGATTCCGGCCCACTCAGTGAAAGGGTATTCACGTGCGCAAAGTCGAAAAAACCGGCGAATCGTCATGATGTAGTGGTCAACTTCAGCTTGAGAGATTGTCCCTCTAAAATGTTGGTCTTTAGTAACAAACAGCGGCGTCAAGAATAAATTTGTAGTGCTACCCAGATCAGTTACCTTTGTATGCTTACAGCATAATGCACCCAAGCGTAACAAAAGTGCTTGTCCCATCTCCTCCACATGCACATGCCCGGGTAGGGCAGAGTGCCACGACATCCACATAGCCAACGCCATACACAATGTCTGGCAATATTCGTTGTGTGATGCTTCTACATAGCCAAGCATTGCAACAAGGACGGTGAGATTGTGTTGGAGTGTTGTTTCAGCTTCCAACCCAGTGCCCGTTTTGTGTGCTACCCGTGTGCATGCTCAGACCTGGTGTCCCCTGGTGTCCCAATAGGAAAACGGCCGGAATGTATTCATACGACAAGTTTACGAGTGCAAACAACTTCTCAATCGCCAATTTATCGGCCAAGCTTGTGAAGGACGATCTGGAACAAGAGGACTCCGACTGATGCGAGGCTGGCAAGGGGATGATTGTCACTCGTGCACGGGCCATCCATGGCGTTCAAGAATCAGAGTAAGGAAGGAGTAGTGCTGCGGGGGGTGGGGTGGGGGACGCATGTGTGCAAACAGAGCATGGTTATGCACAGGGTATATAAAAGGGAGCTCCCCTTGCAAGTGCGATGGATGAGACAACGGCGTATGCTGCAGAAAGCGAGCACGCCCACATATATTGTCGCCACGAAAGCCTCGGCTTGGTGTGGGAGTCAGAGATGACCTACGGTGCCCTTCGGGCTTGGCGCGCCAGTGAAGGAGCAAGCATCAGTGTTGGTTTTTGTGTTTGTGTATGTATGAGCTGTGGATGTCAGGAGGCAAGGGGGGAATCAAGGGATTCGCCTTTAGGTGAATCACAAGATTCACCCCACAATACCACTCATATGCACTCTCACTATAGAATCTTTTAAAGATTTTTGGGCCCGCCCACCCGCCCAGACACTTTGCGCACTCTTCAGGGACACCATTGATACAATCATGGAGAAGTGTATCATAGAACCACGGCACACGAGTCTACTGGCGCCAGTGAAGGAGCAAGCATCAGTGTTGGTTTTTGTGTTTGTGTATGTATCAGCTGTGGATGTCAGGAGGTAAGGGGGGAATCATTGGTCAAATGCCCTTTCACCATTGTTTATTTAAAAGCTTGCACCAAGGGTAGAATTTCATTTATACCTCAAAATGCTCGGATTTTTATGGGGAATCCAAATGTGTATGCAAAAAGTGATTTTCCCCCGACCCTTGACTCCCCCCCCCAATTCAGCCAGGGCGTAGATTCCTCTCGTCGGGGGTTCGAACCGCAAGGATGGTCGGGACGCGCTGAACCTCCCGTTTGCTGGCACCTTCGGCATTGATTGGGACAATGCGGTAGATCATTGCCACATCCTTGTAGTATCATATTGGTCATGCACCCGGTCTTGGGACTCCCGGGGGTAGATTCGCACCCCGGAGGCTCGTAATGGGTCGGTTTAGTGTTCTAGACCATGGATATCTCCCTCCCTCCGGGTGCTGCCTCTTCCCATCTAGTGGAGTGGCGTAAGTTCTTGTTTTGGTGTCTTTGCATAATTTGGCGGCTATCCGTGAAAGGGCGGAGTGGTGGCTCTGCCGGTGAGGCCGTGTGGTGCCACAGCTCACTATATTTCCCTCCTCGATTGTTGTGTGAACGCTGTTTGCCCTTTGTTGGGGCGCTATGCATAAGAGAGCAAGTGCGCACCCCACCTCCCCCATGTCACTCATATTCAACACCAAGGAAAGGAGCATACCTGAAGCGCACTGGGCACACACGACACAGTGCTCTCCGGGTTGGAAGCCAAGTCCGCATCCCACGGCGGCGATGGGACCGGCTCTGCCCTTCGGTCTTCGGCAAGTCATATATGCTGGTTGGTGGTTCGAGCACACAAAGGGGTGAAATGAATTTTCGGGGCGGGTGGCTTGGATAACGGCTACTGTAGATTACACAAACGGAGCCTCTAAGTTTGTTGACCACAAGGGGTGCATTGGTGGCAATGGTGTCTCCATTGCGAATGAGCCCGAGCTCTCTCAATACGTTGGGTATCAATTAGAATCACGCTTGCCCCGTCACCCTCTTGCTGCAAACATCCTTTATGAGGTCAGCTTTGCCGTTGACGGTGACTATTTGCACGGCTGTGGCATGGTGGGTGAAGGACATCGACAGCCTGACTCCCGGTGCCAGTCGCAGCTCGTGGCGGACGAGGTAAAGGTGGCGTTGGGTTTGGTCCTTGCCCTTCTCAGGAGGCGCGACTCTTGCCATTGCATACTGCGCCCGGGCGCGGCGCGTGATCCAACCACAGAAGGTCTGCCAGGCGTTGTGGAGGTCCCGTTCTGGCACTGGTCGGCACAGCACTATTTCGAAGGACTGCTCGGTCATTGTCCCCAGGCGGTATCTGGGCCTTGCTGCATTGAGGTGTCCTTCCGCTCTCTCCGCCCTCCGTCGCAGCGTGCGCGCCTTTTGCGCCAGCTTGCCCTCGGGGCCCCGTGTTCCCCGTGGGCGCTTCAATCCCACCTTTTCCGCATCATGGAACTCCTCCTCGTTTTGGTCTCCCCACTCAGACATGTTGCCAGGGCGTGCTACAGCAAAAGAGGGGACACGCAAGCGATCGCCCATGCGAGGATTGTTTCCCCCTTCTACAGACGATTTGACCCAAAGCCCTGCACAAGGTGCAGCTCCCCGCACAACGCACTCCACTTATTTGCCGCCTCAACCTTTGCCCTGGTAATGTATGCGGGTGTCAGATCTGGCAATCGGGATACAACGTCAGCAGGCATGCGCGCAGTATCAACCCAGACAACATTCAAGACCATGCTCGTGTGCCACAACAAGTTCCAAAGAGCACGGAGTATCTTCACTTGTGTACATGCCCTCGTCGACGCCCTCATATTGGCCGCACTGTAGCAGGCCGCCGTATTGTCCACAAACAAGGAGACCCTGTGCCACTTCTGCGTCACCGCAAACCTACAGGCATGTAGGACACCGCTGAGCTGTGCCTGTTGTTGGTTCTTGGTTGGGATCTTTCGCGTTCACACGACTCCATTTCATCCAGAGATACCTAGGCGGTACCCTCCAGGAGCTTCCGCTGCATCCACCGACAGGAATGGCGCAAATCCAAAGTGCCCAGGCATAGGGTCAACCGTGGCTGGTACATATGAGATTGCCAGCGCATCGAACAGCGCCGATATCAGGGCCGGGCTCGGGCGGTGCTGAAAGCGGTGATGTCCCCATCGGAACCAATGCCAGCCCTGTAGGAACAAGTTGCCCCCCTTTCGTGGTCCAAACGCCCACTGCATTTTTCCCGTGACCCGTTCCGCCACCTTTGGAGATATAGGCGAGCAGGCCGTTTTGATGGCAATCCCCAAGCACTTGGTGAGCATCTAGTCGGTGTTTCGCACCTCCCCTTTAGCCAGGTGGAACACTTTTCCCAGCCACAGGACACTGTGATGTGGCTTGAGGCAAGATTTGGTAGAGATACCCAGGCCCTTCGCCATCAAGAATGCCGCCAGCCGTGGACCTAGACTATCCATACACTCCCTGTCACGTGACAAGATCAGGACATCATCCAAATAGTGGAAACGATGGATGTCGAGCCCCACCGCGTGGTTGTCAAAGAACTCCCTCAAAAACGCCGCCAACGTGTCCTGTGCCAGTACCGGGGAAAATTTCTACCCAAACGGGAGGTAGTGGAAGTGCGCCCCCTGTATGCGAAACAGTCCCCTATGCTCAGCCGGGATTTGCATGCTCCAGTAGAAGTTGGATATGTCCAAGGTGATGCCCCACAATGGTGCTCCTCGGTGTATCTCCCGTTGGATGGTCTGAAAGACCGTGTGAATGGACGGAAGCTTGACCTTGCGCAACGGTACCTTCGAGCAGTCATTCGGATTCCGCATTTCAATGATGAACGAGCACTTCACATCATTTTTGGGTTTTACGAACACCGACACATTGTCCGTGAGGTCTTCCCACTCAGGGGCTCCCAAACGCCCAGGGTCACGACACAGGAATCCATCATCCACCGGCACTCCAATCATGCGCCTGGTGTGTAATGACGGTTGCCACACATCGAATCTCCAACAATCCGGCCCCGACTTCCAACTCCGTATATCCCAGATGAGGCGCGTCGAGATGTTTGCGTTCCACACATCCAAGGGGATATCGAGGCTGCCCCTCTCTCCAAGGCCTGCAGCAATCATCCCTTCTGAGATGCCTGCCGACGGGCCATCTCCATCATACCCGTCGTAATCCTGACGCAGTACATCCTAGTTCAGCTCATGTAGTGCATCCACGTGGCTCAAGGTTTTTTCCAGGTGTGCCTGTCCACCGTCCACATCTCTGAGGCGTTCCCGCGCTCGGAGGATCACCGCAAGCGTGGCCCGGAAAAGCTCATTCCGCGGGATATCAGAAACCTGCTCAACCCGTCTCGAAGCCGACCACGCACATGACCGCGCCCGTCTATATGTGACCCACGCTCCTGCAACACGCCCTCCTCCAACACCCATGACTGACTTCATCCTCCGTGGTTTGTGTTGCCCATCCACTTTGTTGCCGGGTGACACATGCATCGACTCCCTGTCCTCTCCCACTACCCCATAGCCCGTCCGGCCAGCCGCCTCCTCACGCGTTGCGTCGCCTCTTACCCCTCCTGCCATCGGTCTTTTGAGGTGAGGGGCTGTCCCAGGATGACCCAGTGCATGTGGAATCTCCAGAGTCGCTCTCCGGGGTGTCCCCTTCAGGGATATCGTAGGCCTCAGGTGCCCAGAGTTCCGTGCATCGCCTGGTTGCTGTTCCCGCAATCCATGGCTTCCCCTTGAGGTAACTTGGGGGGGTGGGTGCCTTGAATGGGTGTCGGATGCGCCCTGGGTGCGGGCAGTTGATGTAGGCCATTGCCGTCCTTGTGCTCCTCCACCTCAACCACGCCTTGATGCTAGGGAGCTTGCCCCCAGCCTTGTACATGGTCGTTGGGCCCAGGTGTCGCCACGCATGCCATCTGAGGTCCTTCCACTTGGATCCACGCAAGAGGTTTGCCATGACATTTTGCAGTTTGTCCTCAGAGACCAGCCGCTGGAACTTGTCGAGGTTCCAGCATCTTGGCGCAATCGAGGCGCAGAATTGTAACCATTTGAGGGCCACTCCTAAAACCTTACGGGTAATCCAAGCCCTGTGGACTTTGCGGTCATAGAACTCCGCCGTTCCTGCCAGAACCCCCAACCTGTGGAAGCTGATGCTGGCAGCCTCGCCGACTCTGAGGCCCAACAGCGTTGAAAGTACCGCGAGTCCCACCACACACCACTCTAGCTATGAATCCGCTTGGTGTGCCATGACCTGCAGAGCCTCAAAATTGCCCCACTCCTGTGTGGACTTCTCTTCCAGTCGTTGTCCCGCCTTGAACGCCTTCCACATTCGCTTTGGGGCCGGTTCGCCGACCATCCCGATGGTGTATGCCATGGCCGCTGCATTGAGGATTGTTTTGACTGAGCTGCCGCCTTTTCCCTCTCGAATGGCATCACACACGACTTGTTCCACGACCTTATATGGTCCCCACTCCCTGGCCATATGCGTCTGTCGGAGTTTTCGCATTCCCGTCTTGTACGTACCCAGCGATGTCGTGCCACAGGAGCTTGCGAGGACTTGCCAGTTGCTTCCCAGGATCCCGTCCTTGCTGTCTGCCTAGGCTCGACACAATGCACCATATGCCCGTGTGTATGCAGGCCATTCCTTGGGAATTTCGTCCTCTTCACTTTCCATCTCCCCTTCTCCGTCATTCCCAACGAACCGGTTTGGGCTGCCCTCTGCCATGCCCCCCCCTCCCCCCCCCTTCCGGGGGGAGTCAGTTTTCGCAGTCCCATATCCAGTGGTTGTCGCCACATTCTCCACAAGGCCCCGGGAGCCCCTTCGCCACGTCATACGCGTTGTCGCCTCTCGCGGTGCAGTAGTAGGTGATGTTCTCCCATTCCGCGAATCTAAATCTCCCTTTTCGGGTTGCTTCAATCCACGTTCGGGCTCCCAATCTTTCCAGCTCCTTGACAGATCTCGCCGTAACTCGGGATTGGGGTTGTTTCCCGGTGCCCTTATGTGAGCCACCAGTCACACTGTGGCCCCCACTGAGGTATTTCTCCTTGTAGCTGTCCTTGGAGACCAGCATCACCTCCCACAGTTCCTTTGCCAGAGTTTCCCCTTTGTCCCCCTCGTTGAACTCCAGGAACTTCTTCAAAGAAGCAGTCGCTTCACGCATCCATTTGGCATTTCCCGGGGCTTCAACAAACTCGTCCAGCGCTGCAGGGGTCAAGGGGCGCACGATTTTTGCCCTCCGCTTGTGCTCCAGTCTCACTTTGAGCGCTTCCATCTTTTTTCAGATCTCCTGCTCCTCCGGGTCCACAGGTGCGTTTGGTTTCCCGCCATTTGATGCATCGGCCGTTACCAGGTTCAGTTTGTGGCCCTTCCGAATGATGATCCACTTGAAATTGTCGAAGAGGGCCAGCGCCCCCATTGCCCTAAGCACGAATTCGGGGTCTTCCGCCTTCCGGGTCTCTGGGATGCCCTCAACAAACTCTCAGATGGCCAGGCGGTGCTTGGCTGCCATCTGTGCCACTGCCATGCCCGCCTTCGCGATTTCGGCGCTGGAGCAGAGCTTCTCAAAAGTGGTCCATTGCGATTCCAAAAACGACTTGATGCGCGCCCTGGTCTCGTCGCTAACTGCCAGCTCCGTCTCCTTTTTTGCTTTGAATTCTCCTGTTTGGACATCAATTGTGCATCAACAGCAGCTCTCATAACCAGCAATGGCGTGGAGGAGTTTGAGTGGATCTTCTTCCCAACCAGAGGCCAACTTGAGGTCCTGCAGCCATTTGTCGTGGTCCACCCCCGCGTCTCTGATGCGCTGCATGATTTCCACCGCCCCTCTCGCCAAGTGGTCCGCGGGGAGGGTGCTCTTGTAGACCTCGAACTGGCCCTTAGAGACGAAGTCTTTGAAGGTGAGGGACTCCATGCTGATGGCGGACATTCTGTATGGAACTCCTTACGTGGCCTGACGGGCCTGAGAACCCAAAAATCTTTAAAAGATTCTATAGTGAGAGTGCATATGAGTGGTATTATGGGGTGAATCTTGTGATTCGCCTAAAGGCGAATCCCTTGATAAGCTCGTTGTAAATTTTGGTGTAAATTTTTGTTACCTCCCCTAGTTTTTTAACCAACTGTTAATGAAAATGGACACTTTTCAAAACTTTCACCAAGCAATGGAAGAAAATGAAAAAACACAAATATACACCGATTTTTCATCGAGAAACAACCGAGGGTACCGTTTCCGGCGTTTTCGGAAAACATACAAACATATATTTTGATTTGACCAATGGCACGACCGGCGTTCAATTAAAGCTTGCCCCACCGTATCCTACAAAAGACTCTTCAAGCACCTTTGACACCAAATTTGAGCCAAATTTAGTCCAGACCTCCTCAAAAAAATTTTGTGTGTGTTCCGGCACTAGGCGTGCGCAATGAGGGCCCTCAGAGGGCCCGCGATCACGAAAGTGCATGGCCATTGGGTAGAACCATGTACAACCTGCATCTTGGGACCCGTAGTTTCACATAGGGTGAGGTGTTTCCACATGGTGGACACCAAAGGGGGCAAGACTGGAGTATAGAATGTCACATCTATGTAGTCGCAGCCACCTGCCCTCCCCCCCCGCCCCCAAGGACGACGGTTCCCCCCCACCCCGGGGGGAACCGTTGCCAAGTGACACCCCCTTGGGGGTACGAACCTGTCATACCGGGTCGTCGGGGCGCCCAAAAACGGGCAAAAAGTTTCATTGTTTGCCTCCGTGGCCAACAGTGAAACTCACAGAATAATTCAATTTCCCAAAGCCCCAGTGTGGGGCTCACATTTCATATTGTTTCACTGTCAACAGTGAAACTCATACTGTTGTGGAAGCATTGAGGTGTGGCAGGTTCCGCCTGGTCTTAGTGCGGAGGGTCCACAGGGGGGTCCTCCATTTTTCTGGATCCTGCAGAGAACAAGGAGGAGCCACAAGTAGCAGAAAAACAGCCCAAAACACCATGAAATTGCCTGTCCGAGGCACTTTTGGAACGGTGTTTCACTGTCAACAGTGAAAGTGTGTTGCAGCCCTTTTGTTCAAAGCAGTATGTGTCTTTAGTTATCAATAGGGCACTAGTTTTCGTTTGTCACTATCATGCCAGATACTCGGTTCACCTTGTTCTCTGTGAAGACCAAATATTCCATTGTCTCACCCTTGCTTGGTTGTTTGTTTCACCAATGATTGGGAACGTGATCAAAGCCCTTTCAAAGCCTCAAAACCACACAAGCAGTAACCGCTTTTTTCCAAATGCACTCCAAATTCTTACCAATAACGGCGCAAATTGATTACCATGAGTGATATCGTGCTGGCCACAGACCCACAACAGGCAGGGAGGAGAGAAACCACAGGCATCATATGCCACGCGCGCGGAACGTTGCACTGGATGCCGAACATCGTCTGAACCGTCCCCCATTTTGGATCCTTTTCCCAAGGGTTTCAATGTCAACAATGAAAGTGATCTGTGATTTGTATGCCATTTGTGGCATTATGAACTCACCATCGCATAATCGTCGTGTGATACATTCCAACCTCCTTCACCTGGTGTTTCACAGTTGACAGTGAAAGGGAGTCACTATCCCCCAACCTGATGGCAATTGCACTGGACACTGCAGTGGACACACAGGCATCAACAAACGCGGAGTATGTGGACACAATGTGGAACCGCAACCATTGGCAGTACGACAGGTCCATTAGCCACAATATAGATCCGTGTTCTGGAGCATTGCCAGCCCTACCCAAATAAGATACAATCGTCGTCATCGCTTTCAGAATCAACATAGCACAACTCATTGTCACCCAATGCCACGGCATCAAGGTCCACATCATCATGTGAGTCTACCTGAAACCCGTTTTGGTCACCAACATCATCTGCTCTTTTGCGTTTTCTGGGTACCTTTTCCCAAATGGGCAGTCCCAACGCCATAGCATCATGTGGTAACATTCCACGTAGGTGTGCAGCTGTCCTTGCATAGTCATCAAAAAAGGAACTATAGTCACGATCCCGGGGCGGTTGTTGGTGCTGGATCATCTGATCAGCTACAGCCCGGCGGTGTGCCTTGTCGGACGCTTTGCCGGAGAGGTAAAAAATAGTGTGAAGGCTTTGGTGCAGTAGGATATACCCCGACTCAACCAGGCTTGTTGAGTCCACGAGGGCAGGTGGAAATTTGAAACTGTCTGGCCAAATGTTGGTACCTGTTACGCAGGCGGCCTTAGGATTATCCTCCATCTCACCTGTTCTGATATCTACAAAGGGGGCCGTGCCTGAGGTCAAACAGTGCAACAAGTTTTGCAACCTACCCTGCACCGTTTGGACGCAGCCCAATGTTATATGGGGCTTCTACTGGAACGTGTTTCCTTGTCGAGCCTTTCTGATGGTTAAAAACAAGGACTCATATTGCTCCAGTGTGGTAGCACTGAGATCGTGCTTTGATGCTTTCACAAGACGAGACAGCATAGATTCGCCTTTCTCTTCAACATGTGCAGTACCTGGCAATGCATCATGGAACGAACTCCAAAGAAGGAGAGCAATGCCGATAGTGTCTTGATAGCTTAGGCGGCTCTATACGCACGTCCCAAAATTGCCACAGTTCCCAAATGGGTACCACCCCAAAACGGGGGCTGAAAAACCACTTTGAAAAATTGCACAATTGCTCTCTGCAGGGAACACCTCTAAAAGCCCGTGAATTATCCAAAATGACTGTGTGTAGGGGGTACCACATGTGCCAGTCAAAATTCATGTATCCCTTTCAAATTTGGGCACTGCAGTGTCCATCCAAAGAAAAATCCAATTCTTCCATCTCATCCGCTGGTGCATTTCAAACCACACTGCAAAATGCAACCTAAAAAATGAAGCAAGGATGATGACAGGCAAGCACATGCAAAACTCTGGTTTGTTTTTTGTTACAGCTGCTGCTGACCCAGTCACTGTGATTGTATGCGAAGCGTGACAAACCATGCACCACCAGTGCAGTCAACAAGCGATGGAGGCGCCGCCAATGCAGCCAATGCAATTATAAATGAGGGCAACAATGCCTGCAAAAGAAATGGCGCAGCAGGGGTAAAAAAATGGTGAGTGGATGAATTTGGGCACTGCAGCGCCCAAAATTACCAAAACATGAAAAAGGGCACCAGTCTCACACCTGTGTGACACATGACACATGGCAGTGTGCAGTCCGCGCCCAAAACAAAGCAGAAAGTTACACCAAGCTTGCGACCCTATTGTCAAATGGGTCGTAACGTGTTGTTGTTGTTCTCAGAGGCGCATGTACGATGTATTGAAACGGAACTATCACATTCATGTACCCAGTATGGGCTAAAATTTGACTCTCACTACTTTTGAGCACTGCAGTGCCCAAATTTCAAAAACTTGGCAAATTTACCCGCTTCAATTCATTGTGGTGCATAGGTTCCTCGAAGGGCAACAAAGGCCAACGCTTGTGCTTGCGTTGCGTTGGGTGGCATTCATGGTACCAAATATATTTTGGCTACGGAGAGACAGACAAACGGACAGGCAAGCAGACAAACAGACAGATAGACAGAGAGAGGCATACAGACAGTCCGACAGACACCCTGAGAGACGGACAGACAGGTAGACACATGGACACATAGACAGACGGACAGACCGATAGGCAAACAAACAAACAAACAAACAAACAGATAGACACACAGACAGACAACGGACAGACAAATGGACGAACGGAGGGATAGACAGAGAGACACACAGATAGACACACAGAAGACAAATAGACATACGAAACAAGACAAACAAACGGATGGACAGACGGGCGGACGGAGAGATAGACACATTGTCTGTCCTCGTCCTACCACAATGCTGCTCCATCATGCATGTACAGAACCTTGCAAAAAACATTGACGGCGTTCCGCCCAGATGATCATGCAAATGGGCTTTGGGTTCATTTGGGCACTGCAGTTCCCAAAATTTAGGAAATCAATATTTTGATGTCTCTAATGTCTTGTCCAGTGCATGCCTCATAGTCGGACCCCCTATAGCAAGCATTACCGGATCTCGCCATAATTCATGCTAGATATGTGGAATGTAATCGTCCACATGATCAAATACCCCCCTCTATTCTTCTTCGCCATTCGACGGTGATGAAGTACACCCCGTATAAGTGTTGTGCTAGATCTTCAACACTTTGGCACCAATATTCTAGTAGGGGCATTGTCGGTCGATGTAATTTGGTCGTCTTTGTGTAGTATAATGGTTGACATGATGAATGACACCCCTCTCTAGAGCACCGCCGTCCGCGGTGATGAAGCAGACTTCTGTACAATTGTTGTGCCACTGGTCCAAAACTTTCACACGTGTTTTTTACCTGGAGCATTGAAGGTAGAGACAAACTTGGTTGTCTGTGCGGAGTCTTGCACCATCTACAGCCATTTTAAAAATAACAACCACAAATTGTGATGAAACACTTGAAAACACGATTGACTCCGCGTTGGAAGACACCGTATAGACAACCGAACCGCATCCACCTTCAATGCCCCTAGTAAAAAATGCGTGTGAAAGTGTTGGACCAATGGCATAACACTTGTGCAGGAGTGTACCTCAGCACCGCACAACGGTGGTGCACTGGAGAGTGGGGGTGTTCATCATATCAACCATTACACTACACACGGACAACCAAACTGCATCAACCATCAATGCCCCTACTAGAATAAGTGTGCCAAAGTGTTGAAGATCAAGGCAACACCTATACGGGGTGTATTTCATCAACGTGGAATGGCGCAGTAGTTTAGAGGGGGGGATTTGATCACGTGGAGAATTACATTGCACATATCTTGCACAACTGATGGCAAGACCCGGTAATGGTTGCTACAGGGGGTGAGACTTTGAGGCAGGCACCCGACATAGTACATTAGAGACCTCAAAATGTTGGTTTGTAATATTTTGGGAACTGCAGCTCCCAAATGAACTCAAAACCCATTTGCATGATAATCTGGGCGGAAGGAGGTCAATTTTCTTTGCGCAACGTTGTGCAAATGCATGAGGGAGCAACCGTGTGGTAGTAGGAGGACAGCCATTGTACCTGTCTCTCCGTCTGTCCATGTGTCCGTCCATCCATCTGTCTTGTCTTGTCTGACAGTTTGTCTTTTGCGTTTCTCTCTTTGTGTCTCTCTCTCCCACACGTCCGTCTGTCTGTTGTCTGCCTGTATGTCCGTCTATTTGTCTGTCTTTTGTTTGCCTGTCGGTCTGTCCGTCCGTGTATGTGTCTATCTTTTCGTCCGTTTGTCAGGGTGTCTATCGGACTGTCTCTTTGCTTGTCTTTGTCTATCTGCCTGTTTGTTTGTCTGCCTGTCCGGTTGTTGGCATGTCCATTGCCAAAATATATTTGGTAACATGTATGCCCCGCAATTGAACGCAAGCAGAAGCGTTGGCCTTCGTTGCCCTTGGTGGTACCTATGCACCACAATGAGCTGAAGTGGGTGAAACCCTCTGCATAGCGCACACACCTGAAAAACAAAAAGCAAGTGGTGAGGCAGATGCACACAATGATGTCAAACCCAATGCTCAATGTGCCTGCATGCCCTGAGTGCATGTCTCGTGCGCTTGGTGGAACCTATGCACCACAATGAGCTGAAGTGGGTGAAATTGCCAAGTTTTGAAAGTTTTGGGCGCTGCAGTGCCCAAAAGTAACCAAAGTCAGATTTAAGCCCATACTTGGTACATGAATGTGACAGTTCCATTTCAATACATCGTAAATGCGCTTATGAAAACAACAACAACACGTTACGACCCGTTTGACAAGAGGGGGGCAAGCGTGGAGTAACTTTGTGCAATGTGGATTCACCTATAGAGACAACTAGACACACACTTTCAATGACCCCCCTAAAAAGTACCATCAGAAAGTTTGGGCGCTGCAGTGCCCAAAAATTTCAAATGCTAAGATTCCAAGCCCTGAAACGGGGGTGTATATGTGCAGCTCTAAGAGCAACAAAAGGCTAGGTTGTTGGTCCCCACAACGAAAACACACGTGTAGTTGGCCGAAAAATGGGTATGCTTTTTTTGGGTGTAAAAACTGGGCGTTGACATCGCCAAAAATTGTGCCTTTTAGCGACGAAGTCTACGTGCGTAAAGAGCCGCCTAAGTATAGTTGCCGTCACTACGTGTCGGCTTGATCTTCCGCGGCGAAAACAGGCTGCATTCTAAAACCTTGCGTGCTGCAACACCAGTGCCAGAGGCACGATGTCTCCAGGAGCAGTCACGCACCATTATACCTAACTGCAAGACAGCAGGAACATAAGCCTGCAATAATTTCCGCAGGGCCTCCCAGCGCTCCTTCCAGAGGGGGGTTTCACTATCAACAGTGAAACTCCGGAAGCCACGGTCGAATTGAGACCGCATTGCAGGATACGTAAGGTAGCACGAAAGAATGAGCCTCTCCAGGACAATCAGAGCGGGGTACTGGTACACCAGTGTGGCAGTTGGATCCATCAAGAAGCAATCATACTCCAGGCAGATAAAAAAAAGATGAAAAAGCCTTGTATAAAGCAGTGACACACGCCTTGTAAGCGTGCCAAATCCCATAGACAGGGCATATGTCACGGAGCGCACCGCGTACTGGAGAAGCAGCATGCTCCCTATTGTACACAACCTTTGCAACCCTCCACCATATGTTCATGTCACAAAGTAATACCTTCACTCGGTTCCGGTTCCCAGGATTGTCTTGCAATAACCGGACCAAAACGTCTCCTAATCCCGCCGTCTTGGTGACATTGATGTCCCATAACCCGTATGGCTGCCATGATGAAGTCCTTGGGTTGCCCCGGCGAATATCCAACGGACAGCGAAGAAGACCAAGGGGCAGTCGATCCGATCCCAGGTCCTGCACAACAGTCAAAAACTCACGGACCGACTCCCGCATATGCAGTGCCACATCCTTGACCCGTGTTGTCAATTTCTCTGCGGAAGGCCACCCAGCGTACGACAATCTCACCGACAGGCCTGTGAGGATAGCAACAGCAGTGCATGACAAGGAGATGTCCCGTGGTCCATCTGGATTTTTGCTGTACCGGCTCTTGCAAAAATGGTCTGCCCATGTCACATAGCATCCTTGTGTCATTTCTTGGCGGATCCGCTCTTGTGCATGGGCAACCCGGTTGGCCAATGGTAATTCCCGATGGAGTATAAGCCCACTTCCCCGCAACTCAAGCCGCTGTTCCTTGGTCAATGTTGTCATAACCCCTGTACTGGGTACTGTTTCTGCCACTTTCATTGGCTTCGCCAGCACCAGCATGCAGCGGAAGAGCTTGAACGCAGCAGGCACAAAGCGCAGTAACCATTGCTTAGACCCACGACTCGGCCAATCCTGCTTCAGGTCGGCAATACCTCGTCTTGTTTGAGGAGTCATACGCAACTCCAGGGCCATCTCCACAAGAGTCAAAGCTATCCTCCCCCCATAGTGCACTCCACCAGCGAGTCCCCGTCTTGGTACATGTCAGCCCGGTCCAGGACGTCATAGAACCCCGAGCAAAAGTCTCGTAGACTGAATGGGGAGGCACTGCTGTAAGTCATAATGCCCTCTGCGGCAGTACAGGCAGATTACATACAGACAGAACAAGCAGACAACAACCAGTGGTTTCACAGTTGACAGTGAAAGTTAGTGGAGAGAAGGTGTCAGCAGGTACAATAACAGAACTTATGCAGAGACAAAAGACAACATGTGGACCCAACAGGCAGTGGCTGTAAATGGTTTCACTGTTGACAGTGAAAGTCCTTGTGATCCGATTCCTCCCACCTGAAAGCAAGTGGGCAATAGAGTGAATGCAAGTACATGGGGGGGGGGGGGGGGTAGATGAAGTCAAAGAGATCCTCACCTGGCACCCCACTGTTCCCCCATGCACACAAGGACATGCACACAAGGACATAACGGGTGTGGTAGAACTCTATTGATGCCTCCAAGTCCTGGTGGGGTACTTTTCCTACAGCCAGGGCTAGAAATCTGGTGTCTCACTACATGGTCAACTATATCCTGCAAAACATGTCTAAAAACTACCGGTTTGGTAGTACTATTAGTGTACCCCCTCTGCAACGGGGCACTTACCATGCCTAGTGGGTGACCATGTACTGGTGTGGTATGCCACAGGGTGGCTAGGATGGGGGATCTAGTGGGAATCGAACCCACCCCCCAGAATCATGAGACAAGGGTTATAACCATTGGATCACACGACGGTCCGGTGATATTTCCGGTTCCGTTTTTCACAGGCCTCTTCCAAAAAATAAAATTCACTGTACCCGCTTTCCCTGTTTACCCCTGGACACCACAGTGTGGGAAATAGTTTCACTGTCAACAGTGAAAGTGCTTGATGCGTGTTACCGTTTTCTCAGTACATACACACACACCACGGCATCACAGATAGTTTCACTGTCAACAGTGAAACTGTTTCCGGTCATCGAGTTCCTGCACTTATGTGCTCCAGTCGTTGATGCTATGTCATATCCTCCGGAGCAAGGCAGAGTTTCACTGTTGAAAGTGAAACTACCTTGCACTATTAAGCACACTTTGGTGCTCATATAATCCGTCCCCCCCAAAATGAACCACCAATACCATCCCAAGGGGGGGTATGTAGATAGGACTAAGGGGTTGCATACAGCCCACAGCATAGTACAGCACAAACCTGACCCAAGGGTCCCAAAGGTTGGCAGGTTGGGGTGGCACAAGAGGAATCGCCAAAACAGTGTTGGTTGAACAGTGGTGTTTTCGGAAATATGAAGATTTGTTGGGGGTTTGTGGTCATTTTTCTGCAACAGTGAAGCTGCCTATCCCGGGTGGGGGCCGAGACCTTCGGATGTTAGGTTCGTACCCCCAAGACCCCCCCCCAAGGGGGATAGACACCATCGCCAACGAACAAATTACCGCCGCATATTATGCAAAACTTATGACCGATCAGTTGCTTGCTGTACATCGCCCAAGGCTCTGGAATACACGCTGACATACGGAGATCGAATGGTGCCATGCAAATGATGCAAACAAGCAAAATTCTCAATACAATGCATCATTCCATCAGTTTGCCGCGTGCCCCTACTGCTGACAGGTGCCTCCATGATCACCATGAGGAGAAGGGCCTTGCACAACAGTCAGCACAGGCTACTTTGTGGAGCGAGCATAGCGCACAATAGTGCCTTCAGGGAATATTTTGACAGGTCTGAGGAGTGCAATGGGTTAGCACAAAGGACGTATGCATAAGCTCTAACAACGAGCTCTGATAATCATGCAATCCTGTGCAATATGATACTGCTGCAATTTTTTTTGCAACCAGCCGGTGACCCCCCCCCCCCCGGGAGGGGATGGACATGGGGGGAAGGTACCAGAATCCTAGCTAAAGAACCCAAATCAACACTACTATCATGAGAGTCCGTTGTCTATTTGAAACATTTGTATGTCATCGTTGTCTTCACCACGACACGACACCAGGTTGAAAAACCCGGGTCGTTACACCAGCAGCCAAAGTCAAGATCCTAAATGTAACATGTGTCTACATTTGCTACTATCCTGCATACAATTGTGCTGTGCAGCACGACAGGAGGGCTCATGTGTGATCTACTTCAAACTGGACACATTCGGGGACGTATGGAGCGTGCGGTGGAGAGACACATCCTACTACGCATGCATTGGTGGCACAACCACCGTCCTATGGGCTGTGGTCACCATGATGTGCCCCATTGCCGCAATGGGCTGCCGGTGACCTATACAGCATCCTGGGACATCCGCATATTGCCGGGAGGTACCTCCTCAACGCTTTGGACCTCTTGGCGGGTTGGGGGGTTAGGGTTAAGTTTGGGCCTAAGTCCCACCCACAACTGAATTTTTTTGTGTGTTCCGGTTCCAAACCTGTGCAGCAGCCCGCAAGAAGGATTGCAACCATGGGGGGCTAATGGGCATTGATCTAGAACCTCGATGACTGAATGCCGCCGCCATCGGCACGTTTACCCTTTAGTCCAAAGGTTCACATCACCCGTAATTTGGGCTGACTGGTGGCGCCTCCCGTGGACCATGGCATCTGTACATACATTTCCTTTAGCCCTGGAATGGTTACGCCTATATGATATGCAACAAAGATGTTACGGTGACGTTCTTGGGCATGTTGGCGCTGGTGGAATGTGCCATAAACTGTGTTTGCAGTGCTTCACTCACATCATGTCTACACCCAAGCGGAATTGTTCAGGGGCATCTCTTTTAAGTCCCATAACCCTGACAGCCAAGCAGATGATGGATCCCTAATGGCTGCCCTTATGAGGTGGCCTGGTGTCTAATCAAAGGACGTTTAGGGGAGCCCTGCCCGGCGCACAGACGACAGCCCCAATGACACACAATCTGCTAAAGTTTGGTAGTTATCTGCATTCGCATCCGTTGCAGCTCAGATTCACCACTTTTGAGTCCTCTCCATTCTGCACCAATTTGTAGAGCAGCAAGAAGTGTTCGTGTCTCGAGCATGCTGCGCAGGTGCTCCATGTTTTGGCATGTGCACGCCCTGCCCTGCACCGCCCTGCACTGCCCTGCACCCCTCTGCACTGCGCACTGGACATGGACAGCTACTGTATTTGCAGGCCCCCTGGGGGCACGATGATGGCCTTTGGCCGCGCTTATAGCGCCACATAGTGCGTAGTACAACACCTCCCGGGCGAGTAGTCCCCCCGAAAGCACAGTCAGAAGAAAAGCATCAACTGGGAAGCACAGGGGGGGGGGGGGGCGGTCAGCCTCAGTCTCTGCCACTGCCACTGCCACTGTACCCCCCCCCCCTCCCAAAACCTCGGTTTTTATGGAAAACTTCGGTTTTGCCATGTGCACGCCCTGCCCTGCACCGCCCTGCACTGCCCTGCACCCCTCTGCACTGCGCACTGGACATGGACAGCTACTGTATTTGCAGGCCCCCTGGGATAAAAATTTTGACTGTCATCCCCCCAACCAGACAGGAAGGGGGACCGTGCACGGTCGCACCGCCTTGTCGCGGTCTGCAATAGCCCCCCACGCTGCCCATTGCGGCGAGCTCACCCACAGGCGCTCTTTTGCCGCCGCCTCGATCACTGCTGCCCTGCCCCCCCTCCCGTCCCATGCTCGGCTGATGGAGTCCGCTGGATTTAGTGCGGACTGTACCCAGCAGAGGGTCAGCTGCAGCCCCGTCCAGCGGAGGCGGTGGGCTATCCTCCGCAGTATGCGCTGCTGCTGGACTTTGCCTGCCCCCGCCCTCCCCCAAAGGAGCTGGGCCAGCGCCCCCATGTTGTCCCCCACAAGCACCAGGCGCCGCGCTCGTCGCGCCTGCGCATCGTCCAGCGCCACCAGCGTCCCCCACAGCTCAGCCGCCTGCTGCGTGGTCACCCACGCGGGGCACAGCGACAGATCCGCCCCCCCCGGTCCCCAGGAGCCGGCGCAGTAGGAGGTGTCATTCCCCGTGGTAAGGGCACACCTGGCCGCGTCCACAAACACGCGCACTGCTGGCCCCCCTGCGGTAGTGTCCGGCTCCCAGCCCCGGTAGCACTGGGCTATGGCTTCGCAGAGACCGCGCACCACTGCCGCCGGTGTGCGCCAGGCCCAGCGCGGGCCCCAGCGCAGCCATGACCGGGCACCCGCCAGAAAGCACCCCCCCAGGTTCCCTGGGCGACCCAACCACCCTATCTTCCCTAGTAGCCGCCTCAGGGCGACATAGGTGTATGGCTTGAGGGCCAGCTTCACCCATGCCGCCACCACCGCCGCCACCGCCGATGCCGCCGGCGCCACCCTGCACCCTGCAAGGTCCACATCCTTGCCCATCCACCGCAAGGAGCGCTGCGGCGTGAAGACGGACTTCTCACTGATGAGGAAGCCCGCCTGTCGTAGCAGGCGTGCCGCACTGTCGGTGACAGTGGCCACCTCCCCCGGATCATAACCGACGAAAAGGATGTCATCCAGGTACTGTACCACCACCACCCCCCCCTTCCCCAGGTCCCGCAGCAGGTCGGAAATAAGGGCCTGGACCAGCCCAGGCGCCTGGTGCCAGCCAAAAGGCACCCGCAGAAAGGCATACGGGTGCCCCTGGGCCGCCACCCGGATGGTGTTTGCCAGGGGGGGGGGGGAGCTCCACACTCCAATAGCAGTTAGCTATGTCCAGCTTGGTGCCCCACAGCCCCCCCCCCCCCTGCTTCACCCACCCTTCCCCCCAGGTCCCTGAGGAGGATGGCCAGGCCCTCCAGCGACGGCAGCTTGAAGGGGCGGGCCTTGTACTTGCATCCCCGGTTGAACATCTTCATGTTCACAATCAGGGCGCATTTGCGCTCTGATTTCCACTTGACGAAAACCTCCGCATTCGCATCCCCCCCCACCACGCTGACCAGGCCCTGGGACGCGAGGGTGGAGAGGAGTGCTGCCACCCGTGGGCAGCGGGAGGGGGGGAGGGGATGGACACGCCCCCCCGCCCTGCCAAACTCGGGGTCAGCCCAGTCCTCCCAGACGTGCGGCGGGACTTGTACGCGCCCCGCGTCCCCCAGCCCACGCGCCGCGAGCTCCACAGTGACGCGCGACTGGTCGTTCAGGCGGGTTGAGGAGCCCCCATCGAGCGGGATCTCGCCCCCCGCCAGGAGGTGCAGTGCCTCCTCCGCCAGCGCCAGGTCCGCGGCCGCTGCCCTCTCCTTCCACGCCGGGCGATCCACAGCCCACTTGATGGACTCCGCCCACCACGCCTGCAAGAGGGGCAGGACATTGTCAGCAGGGGCCTTCAGGCTGCGCCCCATGTGGCGCGCCGCCGCCTCCAGGTGGTCGTTCCAGTCGAGGCCGCACCTGGCGCACCGGGCAACTGCCAGCTGCATCCCCAGCCGCTCCGCTGCGCCGTCTCGCCGGCGCCCCGCCGGGTGCCTGGGTGCCTCTGGTGCTCGCCCTTGCTGGCGTGACCCGTGGCACAGCCGCGGAACGGGGGGCTGCGGTTCGGCGGTCGGCCGCTCCATTTGCGGCCTGCTTGGCCCGGGGCTTTGGGGCGGGCTCAACCCGCGGTGCCCGCGCTGCGGGTGCCGACCGGCCGCGGGCCACGGTTCGGTGCACGTAGGCCTTGCGCTGGCCTTCGCGGGGGTGTCTGGCGGCCCTGCGTGCCACCGTGCCTGGCGACTCGTCACTGGAGGAGCCCAGTACGATGGTCTCCTGCATGTCGGAATCGCCACGCAGGCCGGTCCCTTGGCCGCCATGGTTCCCAGCGCGGACATCGGGTGGGGCAGGGGCGGCGCCCGTCCCGTCGGGGCCGCGGGGCCCAAGCGTGCCGAGCGCCCAGAGCTGGTACGCGTGGACCGGCCGGATCTCGACCCTAAATCCCGGCGTTGGCCAGGGCACATTGTCGGGCAGGAAGAACTCCCATCCAGGGGGCGCGCTGGCATACCTGTGCGCCTCCGCTTCGTTGTCCCATCGGCCAGCCACCGCGATGCTGGCGACGGCGGCCCCGAACGCCCGCATGGCCGCAGCTCCTCCGCGTCTCCACGCGTGCCACCCCATGGATTCCCACCCCGTGGCAGCCAGCAAGCCATGGATCGCCGCTTGGAGGTCGAACGCGGCAGCCATAAGCGGCACTGACGCGGGCCTGCTGGACACCCACGGGTGGGCTGCCATCGCCGCGCGCCATGCTTCGGGCCACGCTCCCAGCCGTACCGTGATCCAGTCGTCGTCCTTCTTGTCGTCGAAGAACCCCAGCACGCACCGCTTTCGCAAGTCCACGGGCCGTACGCTGGCTGCTTCACCCACCCTGAGGAGAGTGGCGAAGGAGATGACGGCAAGGCCCAGGCAGAACCAGTCGAGGGTGGTCCTGATGCTCCGGGCCATGAGCCGGAGGGTGACCAGCTCGGCCCATACTTGGGTGGGTCGTGGCGCGGCAGTGGTGGTGGCGGCACCTCGTGCCATGAGCCAGTGCACGGGCCGCACCGTGGGTCGTATGCATCCCAGCTTCTCCGCCAGGCGAAGGGCTGATATGACGCCTCGTAGCGTCCCAGGCTGCTGGCCCATGGCGGCGCGTCGGACGAGGTACTGGGACAGTGCCCCCGCCGCGTCCAGCTCGGGCCAGTGCGCCGCGAATCGGCCCACATCCCTGAGGATTGCTGTCCACCGCTCCACGGTTCCAGGGGACCACCGCCGGACGGCCAGCGCGAGGGGCTCCTCCATGTAGTTGCCCCACCATAGGCTGTCCACTGCCGACCCCGCGTATCGGAGGTCGAGTGCCCCGCCCCCTTCGTCATTGGCGCCCCCCTCGCCGGCGGGCCCATCCCTGGCGCTGGCGCCAGGTTCTTCAGCAGCTGGCCGGCGCTGGGGCCGGCCCGGCCGGAAAGGGCGGGGGGGCCTGGGCAGGCGGCGCCGGGCACGGCCCGCCCACGGCCCAGTGGTTGCGGCCACACCGAAAACATGGGTACGGGGGGGGTCCAGTCGCGTCATAGGTGCGGCCCGTGCTGTGCGCTGTGTACAGGCTCTGGCTACCCACGGTACTGAACCCCCCCCGGTACGAGCCCGCGACGGAACCGGCGACTGAGGGGGCCCGCCCCTGGGTACCACTGGCACAGTCCCTGGCCCAGTGTCCGTGCAAGCCACAGCAGAAGCATGCCCCAGGGGGGGCAGGGGCCGGGGCCTGCGCCTGAGCCGGCGCCTGAGTCTGGGTCTGCGCCTGGGTCTGCGCCTGGGTCTGACTCGGCGTAGGCTGCTGGGCCTGGGCGTACCACCCCTGTGGCGCTGGCCGCGCCGCCGCCCCAGCAGGGTGGGTGGGCGTAGGCTGGCAGTCCCTGTAGACCACCTTCCACACCGTTTCCACAACCGCATTGCCCCTCCCAACGGGGTCTTCCGCTTTGAGCCAGGTGCTCAAGGCCTGGACGAGCTCCTGCTGCCAGAGCCAGGCAAGTTGCCCCGCGGTTATCTTGGCTAGTTCTCCCTCGGATAGGGGTGGTACCTTTGGTAGCTGGAGCTCCCGGATGCGAGCCTCCAGCCGTCGTATCTCCGCCTGCTCCGGGGACTCCTGCGGCTCCCGCGGCTGGTCTTTCGGCGTCTCCTCTGCCTGCTCCCGGGCAGGCGGGCTGGGCTTTGGCACCGCCTTCCAAGCAGCCGCCTCGACGTCGAGCCGCAGGTCCGTGGATCGCTCAAAGAGGGCCATGTATATGAGGGCCGTCGGGGCGTCCAGCCCGCCGCCGGCCCACTCCACCGCTCGATCAACGCCCGCCACGGATAGGCCATCCTCCATCAGCCGCTCCTGGTACCGGGCAGCCATGATGCCGGCATCCGCGCTGTCCAGGAACCCGTACGCGGTAGCCGCAGCGTGATCTCGCCACCGCTCCCAGCGTGCGTACTCGGGGGTCTTGACGGGGTCCAGGTCCATGTCGTCCCGGTTGAAAGCCAGCCTGGCCCGCTTTGCCCCCCGGCTCTCCCCACCAGCCGCGTCCGATGACCCATTCGATGTATCCCCCGGCATGGTAGTAGTCCCCCCGAAAGCACAGTCAGAAGAAAAGCATCAACGGGCTCATGTGTGATCTACTTCAAACTGGACACATTCGGGGACGTATGGAGCGTGCGGTGGAGAGACACATCCTACTACGCATGCATTGGTGGCACAACCACCGTCCTATGGGCTGTGGTCACCATGATGTGCCCCATTGCCGCAATGGGCTGCCGGTGACCTATACAGCATCCTGGGACATCCGCATATTGCCGGGAGGTACCTCCTCAACGCTTTGGACCTCTTGGCGGGTTGGGGGGTTAGGGTTAAGTTTGGGCCTAAGTCCCACCCACAACTGAATTTTTTTGTGTGTTCCGGTTCCAAACCTGTGCAGCAGCCCGCAAGAAGGATTGCAACCATGGGGGGCTAATGGGCATTGATCTAGAACCTCGATGACTGAATGCCGCCGCCATCGGCACGTTTACCCTTTAGTCCAAAGGTTCACATCACCCGTAATTTGGGCTGACTGGTGGCGCCTCCCGTGGACCATGGCATCTGTACATACATTTCCTTTAGCCCTGGAATGGTTACGCCTATATGATATGCAACAAAGATGTTACGGTGACGTTCTTGGGCATGTTGGCGCTGGTGGAATGTGCCATAAACTGTGTTTGCAGTGCTTCACTCACATCATGTCTACACCCAAGCGGAATTGTTCAGGGGCATCTCTTTTAAGTCCCATAACCCTGACAGCCAAGCAGATGATGGATCCCTAATGGCTGCCCTTATGAGGTGGCCTGGTGTCTAATCGAAGGACGTTTAGGGGAGCCCTGCCCGGCGCACAGACGACAGCCCCAATGACACACAATCTGCTAAAGTTTGGTAGTTATCTGCATTCGCATCCGTTGCAGCTCAGATTCGCCACTTTTGAGTCCTCTCCATTCTGCACCAATTTGTAGAGCAGCAAGAAGTGTTCGTGTCTCGAGCATGCTGCGCAGGTGCTCCATGTTTGGCGGTTGCAATGCACCCTTCCCGACAAGTCTCATTCTCCCACTGGTGCTTGGTTTGGCATTATTGTTGCACCATGTCGCATGGCATTGCATAGCAGTGTGTACCTGTTGGTATCAACATACTCACAACGGAACATGGCCACCCCCACCCCACATCAATAGACTGGGGGTAGGACCCGGCGAAGTGATGGCAGACCTTGGAAGGCCATGAAGTGTAGCAAATCATGTGGTGCATCGGTCCCCCGTGGTCCCCTTGCCCCAGACCCAACCCCAACGAAATTGACGAACAAGGGGAATGGCATGCAGGAAAGGCAGTGATGGAACAGGCGTTGTTAAGGCAGCGAGTTTTGGTCGCCATTGCTAAACAACCCAAATAGTGCCAGTGCCAATCCCAGCAGCACAAACGATGTTTCTCACTGCAGAACGTATAGAAGTTTTTGGGGTAGTCCAGCAGAAGGTGTCCGAGGGTGAAAAAAGACACCCCGGCCCCTCTCACTCGTTACTTCCAAACCCAATACCCTGTAGTGCAAACTGGAGCAGGCTGTCAGGTGCTCAGACTGGGCACCAGCACAACTCCCTTCAGTTTATAAACCAACGAAGGATGCCATCCGCGATCAGCCATGTCTCCTTAGAGACAAATACTTCGCATGCGCCGGCAGGTTAAGCAAAACCCATAGCATCTCACTACAGGACATATAGAATCATGGGGTCACACAAGCACAGGTTAGCGTGCAAGTCACGTTTCTTCCGAAATAACGCTCAGCACTACCCCTTTGGAGCTGCAAAAAGCACACTCTGTGTCCCGGTTGCGGGCCCTGAAGCGATGGGTTAGCGTGATGAGTCAACGTCCCCGCAACAGACAGCTCCTCACCTCTTCACACATACGGCGCTGTTTGTCTGTGTGCTGACAGGGGGCGCGCTACCTAGTGACTGGGAAACGTACATGTTTTACTGCCCCTGTGCCAGGTCGAGGTTGGGAATCGATGTGCACGAGCATGAGGAGGGAGGGACTGACAATACCCTGCCCCACTCATCCTACAGGGGTGAAAACTGCGCCGTTTAACCGGTGGGCAAGCGTGTTGTTGCCCAATAGGGAGGGGACTCAGGGGGGTCGGTACTGTTTGACTGAACGTCGCCAAAGTAAAAACTTTCAGCCTTTAGTCCAGAGAGTGACACAACTTTGTTTGACTTGCTTCCTGGAAGGGGGAGGGGGGGAAGGGGGTGTAGCACAGTGCATGATGCCATGCGACGCAGTGGCAAAAGGCACGCACCAAGAGGGAGGCCGTACCAAATAGAATATAGCATGATGACACAAGCGCTGGCCTTGTGGTCGTCGGTCCTTGAGCTTTGGGGAAACTGTATTCCCCTTCCCCGTCAGGGGAAAAAACGGTCAGACGGAGTCCCGTCAGGCTCGGACACAGCTATGCTTATGCGCGACCCACAGGCAAGCGGTTCATGGGCGGTTTCGGCCCCACAGCAGCAACGCTCGCTGATGTCATCAATCACACCAAAGCGGAAGTGGGCTCCACTTTTACCAAGATTGTTATAGTAAACAACAGCAAGTTGCAACTCTCGGAGGGATGGCCCAGCCCCTCTTTCCCGCTGCAACTGGCGCTGAGACAGGCTATGACTCTGGACCAAAAAGCTGCGGTCAGAAGACGAAAGGTCAGTTGGGGGCACCATGGCTGCACTAGCGCAAGAAGGGGCGGTATGTGGTATCCATACACATTGCCAACGCAAACCCGAGCACCCCACTCCTCAGGTTGTGGGAGTGCTACACGTGGGTGGCACACGTTGCATTGCCAAAGGAGAGAAGACCCAACGGCAATTGACGTATGAGTTGATGGATGCATGAAAAAACAGCAATGGGGGATTGGTTGCGTGCGTCTGGTGGCTCCTTTTTTATCCTTTTTATACATCGGGCCTGTGCTGAGTAGCAGTAAGGCGCTCTCACTGACTGCCTGGTCTCCACACCAGTGCTGCAGGTCACAGTGCAGTCACGATGAATGGTGTGCCCCGTGGGGGGGGGGGGGGGGGAAACATGGACCTGTGCCTGCAGGTTACTCTGGTGCATGGTAGTGCAGTGGGTACTGCCAAGCCGAAGCAACCCAAAATCAATCTGCTGCATATATAGTTGAGAAAAACTGAGCGTCACGGTCGTAAAGGAAATCGTCAGATCTAGTGTAAAAAGGTTCGCAAAATCAGGCAGTGTGGCTAACCGGCATGTCTCCTACAGAGTTGTGGCGTGCACGTATGCTGTGTTTCGCCTGTGTGTACCGTCGGAGGGCATTGTTGCGCGTGTCCGGTGGATCCCCGGTCTTTATATACAATGTTGATATTCGCGTGTCAAGCTGGGACTGTGGGAGGCCCCCACTGGTCCATACATGACATATCTGTTGGTGTAACATGCATCAGATGCATTCAGGCGACCCCAACCATAGCACCGACCCAGCACGGGACTGCGGGATCATCAGACACAATCAGGCCACACAGCAGAGAAAGGGCACACATCACGCACGTTGGGTAAACATCCCCCCAGCCATGGCATGCACTGGGGTAGGGCAGGCTTCGCGCGAGTAGTCGCAAACGCCTTCTCGATGCGTCGCCACTTTCAGTACCGAATTATGATTCGGTCCCAAATTGATGTGGTGCGTTGGACAAAGGCATCACTTGGACCGCTCCCAGCACCTCCACCTTCTTTCTTTGCACTATGGGGTCGGTGCGCGCCCAGCGCACTACCTTTGTATTAAGTATCTTGGCTCTAGCCCCAATTTCATCCTCACCTAGGGAAGTTCCCCAAGTAGACCGCACTGGACCGCAAACCTGCCCTGCAAAGCACAACATGTTGCATAAGCCAAAATCTGAGAATTCAACAACACAAAATGTCACTCAGAATGTCCTTACCGAATAATAGTATTCCCACAAGTGTGGGTGTCAACACAATCACAACAATAGTGCTCCTTATGCTCACCACAAAGTGTGATGGTGGAGCGCTTGTGACAACACAACACACACAGTTTTGCCTCATCCTCTCCCTCATCTTGCATGGCGGCTGAGTTGCTCTTGTCCGTCCAAACATGAGGCGGAACATGGTTCCATGGTCCATAAGGAGGGTGGCGGACCTGTCTCCGAATGCAAAATTGAGAGAATGCAATAAAATGCAGACTGACTAGTGCAACTCATCAGTCCTAACCAAGCCCCAATGCCACAAGCAAGCAAATAATTGCTCAATGTGTGCGCGATACCACCCATGTACATCATTATGGCATTGTTATCGGGCTGTCAAAATTCCATTCTTTCATCCAATGAATGGCATAATGACATGAATCCGGCCTTTAGAAGCACCATCGTGGCCCCCAAGTTCAAAATCGAAAAAATCGCCTTGGGCACGAGAAGGACCATATCCATCCCAAATGTGAACATTAGCAGATATCTAGGGCCAAGGGGCAAATCCATACAATGTTGCCCAACATATCAACAGCAACTGGCTACATAACCCCTGCCTTCTCGGGGTTCCCCGACGCCTTCTCGGGGTCCCCAACAGAAGGGGACAAAATCAGAAATGGTTACATCGTCCCCGCATTCTTGGGGGCAGATTGTTTGGCAAAGGGGGGGGGGGGGAACAAGCACCGGTGGGTAATGGTAAAAAACAAAGCCTTGCTTGCTAATACTCCCCCGCTATCTTCAAAATTGCCATCTGGTTCTCCGGCCCCTACAAAAGTGTTTTTGGCACAAACCACAGAGGGGTGACTATATTCACCCCATGTATGTCATCTATCCTGTTCCCACGCACACAAGCGGCGCAACAAGTCTGGATATTCTGTTGGTCAATCCATTTTGGATATTGTGCGTTTCACAATGTATCAAATCCAATGGTTTGGTCTGTTGATCGCTGCGGATAACCACACGACTGCCTTTGTGCACTGCAACATTATGTTTTCATACCCCGATCCATGAACGTGGCTGGTGTCTTGTGCCTCGTTTCCTACACTAGATCCAACGTGACATGCACAACTATCATGGTTAACACGAATCCCTTGTCCTGTGGTGATTGCCCAACAATGCCTTGCGGTTCTCGGAGAGACTCAGTAATCTGCAATCCATCACCAATCGCCCCCCCCTACCCAGCCCCATCAGGGCTAGCACGGCTGAGGGCAGTAACAGCCCTCAGTTCATGTCTATAACGAATCTGTGAGAAGTCGCTGTAGTGTCCCTGAGGCCCCTGAATGAGCTGCACCAGATGAGGAGCCCCAACAGCCACACACCTGTCACCTCGTTCGGAGGGGAAACCCTAACCTTGGATGGGCAAATCACAGCTCGTCTTAGGACCGTGGAAAGGCAGGTCAGACGAACAATCCTCAGAAATCCTCTCCAGCATTCTCCAAACCTGAACAACATTCTGAGCCCAGTACCCCCAAAGTATCAAAGTTCAGGAGAAGCGCACACAGTGTTGAACACAGGCGGAGAGTCCTCTGCAGCGTGTTCAGCCAATGTCTAACGCTGTTGACAAGCCATGCCACTGAGATGAACAAAGAGTTGCAGTGTGGCAAGTGTCCTGAGCAGCTTGGGGACGGCTTTGTTAAACAGGGTCAATCGTCTGGAAGTTCCGTCTGCGTGGATTGTCTGCCAGCCGCACGTGCCTACCTGACTTGAAAATGGTGCTTGTATCTGGTGTATGTACCGGCGGCCTTCCCTTATGATGCCCCTGGAGACCCTGACAATCAATACCTTGTCAAAGAGGTACTCATGAGACATCGGCCATGTCTAAGTTCGCCGAAATGGTAGCCTTTCTCGCTGCCCTGGAGAACTTGCTTGCGTACTACGTGTTTGGATTTGGTGACGCACTCATGGAGGGGAGGGGGTATCCGGATCCATGTCCACAATGCAAGTCTGGATGAAAGGTTCTTAGTGCACGCCAATGGCGAGACAAAACGCACATTGCTGCAGCCATAACCTCTGCCACTTTGGCCACTGCATCACCACTGCAGGCGTCGCCACAGAGTCTGACATTGCTACAGGTTTGAGGTTTCTTGCTTCTTAGTTTTGATAAAGATAGCATTGTCGCCAGTGACAGCAGATGACGTTTCGACTAGGCTCCGGGCGAAGTCCGTAAGCCACTCCAAGGGAAGGGATGCTTATCCTACGGGCTGCACTCCTCAACATCGGGACATACCTGCCCGGTGTCCATACATAGGCTCTGTTACTAGCTCAGACATAATCATGATGAGGGCTTTCTTAGATTGAGGCCTGGGGTTGGGGATGGGCGGGCTGGTTTACGATTTCCCTGAAGTTGTTTGGCATATTTGCCTCAAAGTTGGATGATGAAGCCTCGGAATCGGTGATCACCCATTTGCCTCAGTCCAGCTCGTCCTGTACTTGTGCTCAAGTCATGTGATGCTTGTTCACCGCCTGCTCCAACAGGTGACGCGTTCTAATGCTGTTTCGGACCATCAGCCTTCCGTTTCTGATAGTACAATTGAACCCTGCCCCTTGGAGGTAAGCTCTGACCCCAGGAACTAAGGGACAAACGGTCATCACGTTGGGGGCGGATATAAAATAGGAGTAGGTTTGCCCGTTGGTACTTCTGGTTTAACGCCCAAAAAGGGGGGGGGCTATGTTTTGTTGAGGCGTGCCTCCGGGGCAGTTGATGGCCGATGCTTGGCAGTGCACTGTTGCCGCTGCTCGTCGTTCATCGGGTCTCGTTTGGTGTCTGTGATGAGGGGATTTGGGGAACAAAAGGGTAAAACAACCGGGGAAATAGCCTACTCCTGTTCAACCCGCCTGGGGGGACTATCACTTTGCACACATCCACCGGGATAGTTATGGTAGACCAGCCTCCCTGGGGTTTGGAGGGGAGGCAGAGGGGGACGTGGTGGAGACAACACACTCCATTGAGGAGGAACCAATTCAATTATGCATTTTGTTTCGGACCCGAAAAGGAGCTTGGGATGGCCAAGCGCCCCCCCCACCCCCCCCCCTGCCCGAGAAAAAAATTGCAACGTGGGTTGCTGCGTCATGCACAAAGAGAGCATCTTCGCCCTACTGCGACACCGCGCTGCGTTTTGCCGTGCCGTGGAAAGAGCTGGCCCTTGGTAATGATTGCAAAGACAGCGCATAAAATCAAAGGGACAGACCCAAGTATAGCCACACAATACAGGACATGGACTGGTCTGTGTTTAACGAAGTGATGATGAATCGCAACGCTTTTCGTGCCCTGCTCGAGAGGACTTGTGTAGCGGGAGTTGGGGCCAAGAATCCATATCGAAATACTCGGTCCACCACCAGGTGCCCAAAGGCTGTCCCCCGAAGCATCAAACACTGTGCCGAATGTTGCCGTGAGTTCGCCAGGTGGCTATCAAATGTAACACGGCCAGCAGCCACGGGACGGCCTGTTGTATGTGAGGGGGTCCTGCATGGGGGAATCGGGGGGGCACAACGGTCAAAGGGTTGCCAGCAGATGCATCCTGTGTGTGACACTCTGTTATCTCTTGGTAGACTGCGTCCTCCAAACTGCTCTGGCTGCACGCAGGACGTCTGTCTTGCATGTGCTTTGCACAATGTGGTGGGGCTGCAGTGCCCACCAAGGGCTGGCAAAGGCTATAACAAGAGGGTGATTACATTGAGTCGAGCTGTTGAGCCTCGGCTCGCTTGCTGTGCATTGTGCACACATCCAAAGCCACTCAACTTCACGCCTACCGACCTCAACGATGCGTGAGGCACAAGGTTGAAGCAGAGGAGACTCGGGCGGCCCCCGGCCCAGTGCTGGACTGCCCCGGGGTTTCATGGCGGATGGAAGTTGTGGCCGTCTGCGACCTGCATGCAGCGGCCTGCTCTCTGCTTCCTGAGCTCAGTGGCCTGCCACTGGGGGTCGCCCACGACAAAGTGCGGCCACACAGACTGCCGGTTGGTGTGTAGCAGTCCGTGCTGGGGCTGTGGTCCCCGTGCAGCGAGACCTGCTCCCAGTCGCCGCCCCCCGAGAAGCCAGGGTCCACATCCACGATGGCGAATGGATGATACAAAGCGGTCAGGGGCCGCTGCGGGTGGGAGGTGGTGTGCGGCCGGGCGTTGGCTGGACGCCGCGCCGTCACTGCGCACACTGTGCCGGCAATTTGGCTCCGGGGACTTTGGGGCAGCGAAGAGTGGCGCGTTGCGTGCGGGGCGGAAAGTGGGCGCGGGGGGTTTGCGGGGGAGGGTGCAGTGTGGGAGCGCGGCTCTGGCAGAGGATGGCGAGGGCCAGGCTCGTCTCCGATGCAGCGACGCAGGCCTCTGTGAGAAATTACACGCGTCGTGGGGCGGGGGGACAACATTTTGTTGGAAACGGGACCGAGGCTTGAGTCCGACATGGCGTCGGCAGAGTCCGAGTGGAGACTCGAACTCGGGCCAGAGGTCGGGGGGCTGCGGGTGCAGGGCTGAGCTGCGTGGTCAAGCTCGGGCCCAGGCGACGACGCCTGGCTGCTGTCCCGGCGTGGGTCGGTTGGACAGTGGGCGGTGTGGTGAAGGGAGGGGTGCTGGATGAGCACGTGCGGCAAACTCCTGTGAGGGCCCCCGGCAAGCGAGAAGGGGGCATCAGGGGCAGCGTCGGCGGCGGCGCCGCGCGGGCTTTCGCTGCGCGTGCTCACGGCCACAACGCCCGGACTCGGGCAACTCCCTCGTCGTGGGCTCTGTGTTCTGGTGCTGTCCACGGAGCACTGCCGGTCGCTGTCGAAGCGCCACAGGGACATCGACGCGGAGTATTCCGTGGGTATCCCACTGTCGGACCCATCGTCAGTGTCGGAGTCGAGCTCCCCCGTGGGGCAGCGGAAGTGTACCTTGCTTCGGGCCACTGAGACGGCGCTGAGCCTCTTGTCCATCTGCTTCTCCAGCGCGCTGCTGTCGATGGTGGGGAAACGGTCTCGGTCTGTCATCTCCTCTGTGTTGCCCACGCTGTTCCGCGGGCTCATGGACAGCATGTACCGCCGCTTCTGCTCAGCGAAGTGCCGGCGGATGTGGCGGAATCGATCTCGCATGTTGGCGCTGACCACCACAATAGACCCCAACACAATGGACATCTGCAACACGAGGATAGTGATCCCCAGCAGGATGTGGAGTCCCACATGGACCCCCGAGTGGGCCGGGTCCCAATACGGGCTGAACTGCAGGAGGCTGAGGTTGAGAACGGCGGCGATGATCAGGAGCGACGTTATCTCCAGACGATTGGTCACGGCTGATTCGAACGGTTGGTTGAAGTAAGTGAGCGCTGCGAAGAAGAGGACGATCCACATGCAGAGATATATGCGGAGGTGCACCTCGGCCACGAAGGTCGTCGCGACAATGACCATCAGCTTGCGCACCATGTTCAGGGTCTCCCAGTAGCGGTAGTCCCACTTGTAGCCGGCAAACAGAAATGCAAAGGTGGCCTGCTCCATGGCCTTGCCGGCGTGCCGCAGCCGCTGGACCAGGCCGACGATGTTGAAGGCCAAGGGAATGCCCACGCCGTACCCAACCGTGAAGACGATACTGATATACTTCACCCTCAGGTACTGCTTGTCCCCACAATCGACAGCAAAATTCGTAGTTAATAGGGTCTGCTTCCCGTAGTCGAAGTCCGGACTGCTCCCAAAATCGATGGTCACGCAATCCTGCATCTCTGCGTTGTGGGTCATGAGCCCGGAGTACAGGAAATAAAGCGTCGTGCTGAGGGCTACAATGGACATCGTCACGTAATCGCGCCCTTTGGTAAGGCTCTTGTCGCGCATCTGTTTTTGCTGTTCCTTTGTGAGCACTGCGGCCCTGACAGGATCGCGGCAGCCCAGACTCTTGTCGTACCAGATCAGAAGAGACAGGAGCAGAAAACTGAGGACAGGCATCGCCATGTGGGCGTAGAACATTGTAAATGTCGTGAGCGAGTCCGACGCACACTCGGATAGGCCCGGGGGCAGGCCGAAGCTGAAAACTGATCCGGAGGGCTCGATGATGAGGCGGACGAAATCTGGAAAGATGGACTGCACGATGGACAGGGTCTGTAGGTACGTGACCAGGATCTTGAACACTTTAATCTCCACGTCGCTGCGTCCGGAGGGGTCCGCTCGCAGCGCTCGGAAGCAGGCAAAAGCGATCAGGCAAAAGTAGCCACAGAGAACGCAGAGGATGCCCAGCCACGCCAGCCACTTTGATCCACATTCTGCACAACTGGGCCCTGAGCGGCCTGGCTCACACAATGCACACGTGATCCCTGTGAACCCCTCAGAGCAGGTGCCGACGGGGAAATCACCCAGACACGCCGGCTTACCCCTGACACCCATCACCTCTTCGCATTTCACAAAGACCAAGGAGCCCGCCTTCCGCCAGTAGTTGTCCTGCGTCAGCAGTACATCAGTCCCGTTGCACTTGGCACCAGTAACACAATCAGAACAAGAGGTGTTGCCCCGCACGTAGAACTGCGACTTGGTGCATGGACGCGGTCGAATGGGGCGGGACGTCGCGTTGGCAATCTCCCGGCCATTGACTGGTTCAATGTAAAACGTCAAACGGTATTCATATCCATAACCTCCGACAATTTTGATGTCCCTGAATGCAAACTCACCGTTCTCGAACACCTTCTCGTACTCCTCTGCATTGATGGCCTGAGGATGCACGCAGGCATGAACCCGGATCAGTGTGGTATTAGTGGGTACTAACTCTACCCGATTGTGGGCCTCGTCCCACAGCTCCAGTATCGGTTGGTCCTCCAGGAGATCCACATTGTTGGTCTCAGTAGATGGCTCCTGCAAGATATGAAGCATCGCAGGCCAGCCCTCGGTTACGGTGACCTCGATGAGGGGCCTCATGATCCCCAGCGGCGATTCCACACAGATTGTGTAGCCCCCCGCTTCAGGCCGGTGGAGGACGATGCTCTTAAAGGCAGCCTTGCCCTCCGCAAATCGCTCGGCGCCCCCCGAGATATTCAGGGCGTTTGTATCTGACAATCGGTGGACTTCCGCAGCCACGGCGTAGTCATTTGTGTCCCAATTCAGCACGTGATTGCCTGACTGGTCAACGGTGTAGATGACGATCTCAGGCAAAGCCGTGGCGGCTCCTGCCCGGACCCTCACACTCTGGAGGCTGGCTTGCATCGCCACCGCAGGGCCTACGAGGGTATATTTGACTTCGCTTCGGCTGAAGGTCTGTCCATCCAGCGAGACCTCCAAATAACTCGGGTCGGGAAACGGACCCAAGTGGCTGAGGTCCGGCTGGTAGCACTCGACCTCCGTTGTGGAGCGGAAGCGCACGCGCTGCGGGCCACGGACAATGACGGAGTACTTCCCTCCCGCAGTGAAGTGACAGGCGAGGTACTTGGTCCCCACAAAGCCATACCCCCGCACCACAACCCATCGGCTCTCGGAGTAGAAGCCGCGGTCCGGCAAGACAGTCCTCACGGAAGGGGTGGCAACCCGCCGCAGTTGGACGCCGTTTTCAGTGGTGAGCCCCGGCAGAAGCTGGAGCTCCAGCGCCTCCATGGTACACGCGTCGGTCGTGGAATTGGTGAACGGGGCGCGACACTCCACAACCGATGGCGACGACATCGTGGCAGGCGTCGTGAGGCCCCCGGCGAAGTAGCACTCGGTGAACCCCAGGTCCTGCAGGCCCTCGGCCGTGATGGACAGCTTCGTGCCGCCGGCCGCGTCCACAACCGTCGGGTCGATGCCGATGACCGCGTACATCACGAAGATGACGATCAGGGGCTGGTCCCCGACCCGCGTCAGGGCGTACAGCCGGCGTAGCATGGCGTCCTGCTGCAGGGCGTACACCCGCTCCTGTGCCCCTCCGCGTTTCCGCATGTGGCTGATGCCGTAGGGCATGAGGGACGTGGAGTTGATCTTGTAGACCAGACTGGGGCCCGAGGGGACGTTGGTGGCCACGAACACCGCCGCGGTCACGGGGTCCAGCGTCATGTCGCACACCGACGGCCAGTCCCCTGCCCCGTCCACGGGGGCACTGCGCACCACGCGCCAGCCCCACAGATCCACTTTGGCGAAGAGGAGCCCCTGGCGCTGCTCCAGCGCCAGGAACAGCGTCGAGTTGTGCACCGCCACGGCCCCGGCCGCGGCGCAGCCGTCAGACCGGCACCGCGGGAGCTGCGGGGCCAGGGCCGCCCGGAGGGGGACGGGGGGCCCGCGCAGCGGCAGCCGGAGTTCCGTGACCTGCCACTCCGCATCCCACGCCCCAGCGATGTACACGGCCGTCCGATTGGGCGGGGCCCTCCACACGGCGATGCTCCGCACGCTGTGCAGCTGCAGCGCGTGGCCGGGGATGTGGGTCCGGGAGAGCAGGGCCCCCTCGGAGAACACCAGCAGCACCGCGGCGCCGTCGGTGAAGAGCACCGCGTGGACCTGGTCCTCGACGGTGAAGAGCTCCATGAACAAGGTCGGGGCCACCCCCTGTGCGCGCCACTTGTGGTGCTGGCCCGACACGCTCTGATTCGTCGGGATGGCGTGGAGCTTCTGCGGGCGGCGACCGCGGCTGATCGTGACCAGCGTCAGTTCTTGGGAGCCCTCGTTCTGCACCAGAAAATTGACCGCCCGCCGCGTGACGCACCCGGACTTGACAATCCCGCCCAAAGAAAAGTGGCCCAGAATACTGTCGTCTTCGCTGCTGAAGTATAAGAGCGGCAGGCCCCCCGTGTACACGAGGCGGTGCTCCTCGTCCGTCACGATCGCGCTCAAGGCGTCCCCGCTGAACTCCGACACCGCCGCGAACTCGCGAGGGCGGGAAATGGCCACGTTCCGCTCGCGGCATTCGGGCTCAAGGTACCCGTCGGCGCACACACCGCAGAGCTCCCCGGCCCAGAAGCCGTGGAGCGGGTCCTGAAAGCATCGGCACACGCCGTCCAGCCAACCGCAACCGCCGTGGCCGTTGCAGTCGCACCGCAGGTCGCACTCCAGGCCCCAATACCCCGTGAGGCAGGCGTTGCACTCCGGCCCATCCCACTGTCCGCTCGCGTTCCGCTGGCACTCGCACATCCCCGTGTTCTGATTGCAGACCGCCCGAGGCGCAGGGTACGCCTCGGCTCTGAAGCACTTCGGCGGGTCGCAAAACACGGCGCAGTCGGTGCCGTACCACTGCGGGTCGCACGCGCACGACGCGTCCCGTGTGTGGCCGTCCAGACACTGCCCGTGCCCGAAGCAGTGGTGGCCGGCGGGGCCGGGGCACGCCACACCGCAGTCTGCCGCGCCGTACCCCGGCGCGCACACGCAGACCTGGCCCTCCGTGCGGCCGTTGTGGCAGCGCCGCGCGCAGCCCTCCCCGAACCACCCGATGGCACACGCATCGCAGGCCAGGCCTGCCCACACCCCCTCGTCCTGCACGCACACACAGCGCGCAGTCGCTTGCTCACAGCGGCCGTGGCCGCCGCAGCTAACGTTGCCCGCGACTGGGCAGGCCCCGTCGCATGCAGACAGCCCATAGCCGGCGTCACACAAGCACAAGCCATCACCGCGGGCCCCGTCCGAGCACTGTCCGTGACCTGCGCATATGTACCCGAAGGCCATGGGGCACGGCACTGAGCAGTCGACCGTGGCGTACCCCGTGTAACACGCGCACGTGGCGTCCAAGGCGTCGCAGAGGCCATGCCCACCGCACGGCCGGTTGCGTGGGCCGGGGCACACGAGCTGGCACGCGACGCCCGCGTATCCCCGGTGACAGTAGCACGCGCCGGCGCCGTCGGGGGTGGGCGCGCAGCCGCCGCGGCTGCTGCACGGCTCGCCAGCGAGGCCCAAGGGGGTCCCGTCCGGACAGACGGTGTTGCAGTCGCTGCCGGTGCTGTCGCACGCGCGCCCGCAGCGCCCGGCGCCGCAAAAGCAGACGCCGCTCATGCACGGGAGGCCGGAGCACGGCAACCCTCCAGCACCGACCGGGCACTCCAGCGCGCAGTGTGGCCCGGACCAGCCCGGGCTGCACTCTTGACAGGCGATCCCGCTCCAGTGCCCCGGCGACTGCTCGCACTCGCAGACGCCGGTGCCGGCATCGCAGGCCCCGTGGCCCCCGCACGGCAGCAGCGCCCCGCCGGGGCATATCCCTTCGCATGTTGCGCTGAAGAAGCCCGGGGCGCAGTCGCACCGCGCAACCGAGCCCGCGCTCACAAGGTTGCACTCGCCGACGCCGGCACACGCGACGCCCGCCGCGCCGCGTGGGCACCGCACGTCGCAGGTGGGTCCTACCCAGCCCGGCTGGCAGGCCGTGCACGCGATCCCCTGCCAGTGCCCCTGCGGCGCTGCGCTACAGTCGCACTCCCACGTGTCCGTCATGCAGCGGCCGATGCCGTTACACAGGCCCCCAGCGGCCGTAGGGCAGAGGCTGTCGCATGCACGATCCGCGTATCCCGCGTCGCACATGCACACGCCATCCCCACTGCGGCCGTCGCGGCACACTCCATGGCCAGCGCAGACGCCGGCAGTCGTCTCTGGGCACCGCCCCTGGCAGTCGAGGCCGTAATAGCCCGTGTTGCACGTGCTGCAGTCGATGCCAGCCCAAAAATCGCGACACCTGCACCTCCCGCTGCCGATGACCCCGTCGTCGCAGGTCCCGTGGCCACCACACGTCTCGACGGAGCCCGTGCCGAGGACGTCTGCGGTGGGGCAGCGCGAGCGACAGTTCGTCCCGTACCAGCCGGCCTGACACTCACCGCAGTCTGTGCCCGCCCACTGCCCCGAAATCCCATCGCAAGAGCAGCCGCCAGTGCCCGCGGTGCCACCGTCACACGTGCCGTGCCCACTGCAGACGGTCGGCGGGGCCCCGTCCAGTCCCGCCCGGCTGCCCGGGCACTGCCTGTCGCACCCGGGGCCATAATAGGAGGGCGCGCAGGCGTCGCAGGCGCGCCCAGTCCAGAACCCGTCCTTCATGCTGCAGTCTCCCACAAACGACACGGTGAAGCGGGGGCCGGGGCCGGCGACAACCGCCGTGGCTGCGATGCCGCCCACGGTGACCGTCACAGCGTGGGCCACCCCGTCACCACTCAGCAAGTGGCACTCCAGGTACGTGTCGCTGTGCACCACGACCTCCGGGCACTTGTACGGGCCCACGCGGATGGTCGTCCCGGCGTAGCCGAGCAGCCCACTCCCGGTCACTCCGAAGGCAGCCCCATCCAGCGGGCAGTGGGCAAGGGCGTATGGACCGGCGGCGCGGCAGGCCGCGTCCGCAGGGCCGAGCGGCGTGAGGCCCGTCAGCGTCGGGGTGCCGGCGATCAGCAGCGCGCGCCGCAGGAGCCCCGCCAGGCCATGCCCCGTGACCACCTCCACGTCCACCCACTGCGCCTCCGTCCGCGGGCCCAATGGGGCCCGCGGCTGCGCACAGACGACGCTGGACTGCTCCGCGCCGCGGACGTGGGTGACCACAGGGCACTGCCAGTGAGCGCCCCCCCCCGCCTCCACATGCTCCCGCAGGACCACCTTCGCACCTTCGGCCCCGAAGTTGCCGCCGGACACCGTGAGGACAGTGGACTGCGGGGGGCAGAACAGGGCCGTGGGGCCCAGGCCCAGGCCGCAGCCTCGCACCGCCTGCACCCGCACGAGCGGCTGCAGGGAGAAGGACGACAAATGTGTGGTGTGGCACACGACGGCGTCGGCGACGGAGGTGTTCACGAGCCAAGTGCCCTCGGGGCTCCACCCGCCGTCGTCCTCGTACACGCACTGGTACCAGTCTGCCAAAGGGCGACGTAGGGCCGAGGCGGCACCGGGCGCGAACACGATCGCCACCGGGTCCGCCAGCTCGCTCAATGGCACCTCCGCCCCAGTCACCGGGTCCACAAAGACAACCGTCACAACGTCCGCCACAAGCGGCGGAGGGCCACGCGTGACGGTGACGGTGACGTCAACCGCGGTGCTCGTGGCCGTCGCTGCGAGAACCGCTGGGAGACTCTGTGGGAGGTGCACCCTCACAGCCCCGGCACGCAGAACCAACGGAAGCTCGGCGATGGGGAGCCGCTGCGTGTGCGTCGCGATGCCGGCAGATTGCGCCTGCAGGGGTGGGGGACTGCACTGCACCGCCATCGGGGCCCAGGCTGCCGCGTGCGCGTCCGCGAAAAGGCGAAGCGCCGCTTCCGCCCCGTCGGCAAGGCCCGGCGGGTACAGGACGGCGGACAGGGCGTCGTACAGGAGCGGGACCAGAGCCTCGCGCTGGAGGTGCGGCGTCACGGCCGTCAGCAGCGCCTCCGCGACCGCCGTCCGAAGGCCGGGGGCCTCGAGGCTGAACTCGCTGCAGAGGTACGAGAGGTCCCGCAGGAGCCACTGGGCGGCAAAGGGGTCGGCGAGGGGCCGCCTCACGTACTCCACAAGGCCCCGATGCACCGCATTTCCCGGCACTTGTCCGCCACACGTCACGCAGGCCACGTACTCCACCCGCAGCCCCACGTCGGGGCAAGAGGCGGGGCAGGCGGTGGGGCTCTGGACCGTGACAGCCCCGTGCGCCGGGAACGGCCCGGCCTCCAGCCCCAATGCGTCCCGCACAAACACTGCGAAGGAGTACTCCTGGGGCCCCGTGCGGCGACGGGGCAGCCACGGGACTGTGAATCGGACCTCACGCCCGGCGCTGAATGTGGGGTGTGCGGCAATGCGCAGGAGACTGCCCGCGGAACTCTGCACAACGAAGAGGAATTCTAGCGGGAGGCTCGCGTCCGACAAGGCCGACCAGACGCGCGGGGGGACGGACAACGCGATGGTGGAGGACCCCGCGACGACTGGGCCCGGGGCTGCGGTGATGGCGATGGAGTCCCGAGGGGCCGCGGGCGGGAAGTGGATTCGCAGTACCATCGAGTCCTGGACCACGGTCCCGGAGGCCGGCAACGTGGCGACGACGGTGATGCGCAGCTGCGGCGCGGAGAATTGATTGAGAGAGATCCCAAGGGTATCGGTGTAGTGGAGCGCAGTGCCTGTGCCCGTCACCTCCCAAGTGATCATCCAGTCCGTTATGTTGCCGCCGATGCATGGCACAGCGCGGCCATCGGACAACCCCAGAATCGCGTTCAGATACAAAACTTGGGAAGAGAAATGGGGTTGAGGCACCGCAGCGATCGCCATGCGCCACACCACCTCCGGAGTCAAAGTGACGGTGCTAGAGCTCGTGGGCGTCGGCGTCGGCGTCGGTGTGCCAGTGAGGGTGGCCGTCGGGCTGAAGGTGGGTAATGGAGTCCACACGCCCGTGGGACTCCGTGTTGGGGTGGACGTCATGGTGGAGGATGAGGTCATGACGGGGGTGGACGTGAGTCGGAGGGTGGGAGAGCAAGTGGGGCTGTGTGTGCCCACAGAACTAGGGGAGGGTGTGATCGATCGCGTTGGGGGACGCGTGAGCGTCAGTGGAGGCGTTGGCGTACAAGTCCGTGTCGGGGTGTCATCGCACTCCACCGTGAGGGAGGTCAAGAGGATGACGCTATTGTACCCGCCGTCCACAAGCTCCAGCAGATCGTGGAACCGCACGCCAAACCGGAGCCTCACGCTGCGCACCCACGGCATTGCCCAGCCAAGGACCACGCCGTTGAGGGAGGCCACCACGTACCCGGCCGACCAGCAGTTGCCGAAGTCCAGTACCGCCATGCCCGGCGTCTGAAAGCGGTACCTCACAGCGCCCACCCTCCAGGCACCTCCATTCCAGCCATACCACTGGGCAACATTGGTGGAGCATTGCAGAAGAGCGTGCCGTTCCTTCGTATACTCCATCCCCCGCAGGTCCCAGCCCTCAACGGTCATCTCCGCGCTGCTTCTGAAGCTCGCGGACCACGGCACGCATCCCGTCCGTGTCGGAGCTGCGGACGGCGTGGCCGTCGAGGTGGCGGTATGGGTCAGGATGGCAGTGCTGGTTGGGGTGGGCGTTGGTGCCGAAGTGAAGGAGGCCGGTGGCGTGCCGGTGTTTGTCGGTGTTGCAGACCCAGTGGCCGTGTGGGAGACGGTGGCAGTGGGCGTTCTCGACAACGTAGGCGTCCCTGTGCGCGTTGAGGCCGCAGACCGGGTGGTCGTGCAAGTGCCAGTGGCGGTGTGGGATGCCGTGGGGCTCAGCGTGGCCAGGGTCCCAAACGCCTCCACCTCCGCGAGGGTCAGGGGGTCAGGCGACGTGCCATCCAACTGCACCTGCACGTAGCCCACGTTGCTGTACCCCACGGGCCATTCGTACCGGCGCAGCGTCTGCGCGAACCGGCGCTCGGCGATGGTGCCGTTGTGGGGGTCCAGCAACCGCATCCAGAACGGAACCCGAGGGCCGGTGCAGCAGTCGCCGGGGGTCCACACCACGACCAGGACCACGCGGGATCCCCGCAGCAGCTGTACCTTCAGCCATGGCCGAAGCTCCGCCTGCGACCGGCACACGCTCACGTCCGTCCCGTCGGGATCCGTGATACCGTCCACACAGCTACTGGCGCGGGACCCATCTGTGGAGCTGAGGGACGCTGGTTGATGCAGTGCGAGGTTGGACCCCTGGCATTCCAAGGCAAACCGATGCAACATCACAGCGCCGGTCACCCTTAACTCCAGCAGGTCGTGGGCGTGGGCCATGAATCGAAGCGTCATGCTGTGTGTCTCCGCCTCTGCGGTGCCGATTTCTATGCCGCTGATCACAACCCCCACAATGCCTGTATCCCAGCAATTGCCAACGTCCAACGTGGCCACACCAAAGGTTTTGAAACGGTACTTCACCGTCCCCAAGCCGTTACGGAGCTGCGAGCCATACCAGCTCGAGCCAGCGGCTGCGCACCGCGACAGCGGAAAGCTCTCCTTTGTGTGCTGGATGTCGGAGAGGTCCCATCCGTTGCGCACCAAGTCCGCGCTGGTTTTGGGTACAGTCGAGAACGGAGCGCATTCTTGACAATCAACCCTTGGCCATAATACGAACAAAACGGCACCCCATGCCCACCACATGCTCGACCATAATCTAATGCAAGTGCTTATCAAGTTGCCATGAGGCTCTGAAAAAGAAAGACCCCAATGTGAGACACCTACATTCCAATTATTGAGATGACCACTCAACTCTTCACAGCTCTCCATCCTGTGCTTTCCAGCCCTCAATCCAAGAATGATTTACACTATCAAGAGATGAAGAGAAGCAGGGGCCAGCATTTTCTGCAAAAGCTGCAGGAAAAAGGAGCAGCTACATCTCACATGCGAAACAAACATGTTCGACCAATTTCACTTCAACGCTCTCCATCCCACGACTCCTAGCCCTCAATAAACTGCGTGCCACAGAGCAACGTTTCCGCTGGCCACAGACACATGAGGCAGGTGCCTTCCAAGTTTCAGCACAATGCATTCAGCCCATTTCAAGAAAGATTAGCAAATCCATTGCTCTCTATCCACCCTTCCAAGCGACAGGTCCAACCTCTCAATCCGAAAATTTCTGGGAAGGAGATATCTGCGATTATGCCGTGAAACATTGACAGAGCAGTGACGACAACCCCTTTGGTATTTCTCTCAATCAGGAGACAACATGTGCCTCAAACTCAGAATGCAGCTTCGATCTGTCACTGTAGGTGCCTTGTTAACGTCTAGATGGCACATTTCGCTTCAATTTGGAAGGCACCAACCTTCGAACTCTGCCTTTCCCAACCCGCAACCCAAAAGATCCCACCACTGAGAAATCCGTGATCATTTCCTTCAACACACTCAGACAGCGCTCTTCGCAGCTTTCCAAAAATGCGTCACTGACAAAAATTCACAATGAATTTCTGAAAGGCTGTGAGACCATCACAAAAGGGCAGGTGGCTCTCAAAGTTTGAGGCAACTGTGTTCAATACTTAGATGCGCAGACAGTCCTCATCTTGGTCCAAAAACGCCTGACGACTTAGAGGTGCATCTGTAACCAGAATTTGAAGTATTGACAGACTTTTCTGTAACACAAGCGACAGTTGCATTCGCAAGTTGAGCCCGATGCGTTCAGCCTATTTGGGGAAATAGTAAGACAGCACATGCCTGTGAATCCTTCCTTTCCCACTGTGCAAGCCAAAACATCTTTACTACAACTAGTATGTTGATAGCAGACTCGGGGACAAGGACAGAGGTTGGTTCCTTTTATATTTGAGGCAGATGTGCTCGCATCATTTTGACAGATCCAAAAACATCCCTTGTCATCTACCTCTTCGCAGGTCTCCATCCCCGCCCCCTTCCCAACCCCGAATCCAAGGACTCGCTCTGAATGCGAAATGTCCTCGTGAACATTTTTGAACTGGCGAGAAAACAGTTACATGGATACAAAGCAGGTGCATTCCACAATTGAGGAAATTGTACTCAAATCATTTGCAGAAATCCTCAGACGGCCCTCGGCAAAGTCTCAATCCCCCACTTCTTGGGGGCAATTTTGCCCCATGCACGCCTAGCACCCAAAGTTCCCAAGCATCAGCTCCCAAACCCCAGGAAAACCCCAAAGAGACGGAGCATTGCTGGGCCAATATTCACTGCATAGCTTGCAATTAAGGAGTGCTGATCAGTGGTAGTCCATCCATCAGGTATGGCACGGGCGCAGAAAACCGGGTATCGCAGAAAAGTGGGTTTGCCCAGCGAGCTGGGTGCCCCGCCCCCGACTACTACACTGTGTGTACTGTTGATTGACAGAGATGTGGAAGGGTGTTGGAGGGAATACCAAGCAGCTCCACTTGCGGTGAGGTACTGGTAGAGGATGGAATATTCACACTCTTAGCAAAAGAACATGTGTTCTGCACGAATCCCTTTTTTGACCAACTCCTTCTTTCCGTTTCTCATGTGGGAACGGGTGCACGGTACACGCACGGTGCGCAACGTTTGGGGCAATTACACAGCTTTCACCCCCCAATTGGAACCTCACAGAAAGGTACTACAGAGCAACATTGGCACCCAGAAAACAGCCAAGAAATGGGTATCACATGAGTTTCTTGCAATCCGAACTGAATGTGGAGAGTACACAGCAAAATGATTGATGTACGACATATAGATATCCAAGGGGGGGCATCCTCACCATCCACAGAAGCATGCAGTTCATCAAGTTCCCGGGGGTGTGTCCTGACCATCAGGTTCAGGTTTGGAAGACGTTCAGGGTGATGGGGATGGGCTCCGAATGTGGAACTCAAGGCGGTGCAGTGCAGCAGCATCATGAAACACTGCCTTCCAATGCACCTCATATTGTATGCGTAGGTAATCACCAGGGCGTTGCGAGGGACCCACAATAGGAGCGGGAACCCGCTCATTTGCACTACTGCAGTTGTAGAAGACAAGGGTACCTGCTCGAACCCAAGACAAAGACATTGTGTTGCTGAGCTATCTACCAAGGGATAGCATGTACAATGCAGTCCTCAAGGCATGCAGGGTGAAATGGGGCACCAGCTCCGCAACACGGCACCTCACAGGGCAACAGCAAAGCAAAACCATGGCGTCAAAAATAAAAAAAGATGCACGGTGTGCACACGGTGCGTGCCGCTCCCCCCATAGATGCTATCGTGATGTTCTTCAACTCTACAAGATGTCGAATAGTGCATACATGAGTATGTAAATGATGGAAATGAGAGATGTGCAAAAGGCTTGAGTACAAGCACGAGCACAAAGGAAACCTGCTGAACGCACCCTCTGAAAAATGGTTTGGCAATGTGCATGGCCATTGGAGTGGCCAAAAAATAAGCCGAGGGCATGATCTACTTGGAGATTGACTGCTGGTGCTCAATTGCCCCCTTCCGTATCGGCAAAGAATCCCTAGACATTGGCAGAACGTATCAGCGTGAACATTTTTTGACCTATGACCGGCCCCTTTTGCACACTTGGCACAGTGTTGAACCCATGCTTCCCAAAGGGCTCATGTGCAGATGCACAAATACGTTTTTTTTGCAAATTTTGTTGTAAAGAAATTCCCCCCTCCCTCGCTTGCTCCACGTTTCCCATCCCTCTGATTCCCAAAACAGGAGACGAAAATGCTTATGCAGACAAAAATTCACACAACAGGGAATCCAGGAAATCAAACAACTCAGTCATGATATCAAAAGAGCAACATCCTCAGCCAAAAAGGTGCAATTCATTGAAAACCGGCAAATAACTGGCTAGTGCTTCTGCACCACAGCCAGAACTTTTGCCCCAACATGTTCCAACAGGCTGACTCGTGATGCCCGACGATCAGGATTGAAAGAATAAAAACACTTTGAAAGAATAAAAACACTTTGATGTCTGTCTGCAACACGAATACAAGGTAAATTTCCGGTTGCAACACTGCACGATCAGAACATTCGAATTTTGCAACTTTGTAGCCTGTTTCCTTGCGGCACCCCAGAAATCCCCCAAAGTATCAGCAAAGTCGGCGAAAATCGGCATCAATATGCAAGGGGGTGTACTTTGATGGCCTACCTCTCGAAACATGGTGGGCGCCCTACAGAAGGAAAACATGGTCGCACGCAGTCCTGCCCCATGCACCCTGCTGCCGTCCAGGAAATGCACAACACCAGAGCCAATCAATGGTCAGGAGTCCGATACATTGGCAGATTAATGAACGTTCTGCAATAAAGTCTGAAGAAATGAGAAAGTACACGGTGGCAAATACGTGGTGCTGGAGAAATGATGGCTGAATGAATATATAATCCAATTCTTGACCGGCTGTCACAGCCCGTTTTAGAATTGTTGATGACATGTGAAAATTACTGAGGCACAGTTGTGGGGGCCTTGTGGAAGTTGTTGCAAAATCTGCACACCATACGAGAATGGATATTTTTTCACCATTCTCACAAGCATGATCTTCCAGCGTAAGAATATATAAAACACAGACCCAGCTGCGGGTAGAACTGAAACGTGGTCATGGTGATCCGACATGGATTGACCCTATTTTACCCAGACATCATGCAATTGAGAAGTCCGCCCTACAACAAGGACCCTGTTGAACCAAGCGCTCTTGAACAGCGGGGTTCACAGTGCCACAGAAGAGCTGAGAGTCAGGCAAGAAGACGGGTGGGAATGCCATGCACCAACTTACAGTGTCTTGTGTGTGCATGGGGGGGGGGGGGGGTTTACATCATTCAACACTCCAGTACTCAGACAGCACGCTGACAAAGCACAAGGGGGAAGCGCTGCAGGGTGTGCATACATTGGCGGGGCCAGCAGCAAACACTGCAAATCTGCTGCTGTGGAATACAAAGTTGCGAAATTATCACTCAAATCGCGAAATTGAAACATCAAAGATCATGTTTGGACAAAGCTGTCCCTGGCCCAAAGATGTGGGAGTCCTCCGCTACTGTGCGCACCGTGGTTGCACCGTGCAGGCAGTCCCCCAAAACACAGCGTTCCCTACCGAGATTTAACCCTTATCCGAACACAGGCACCATTCAGCATGATGACAATGGGCCCTCATGAATGGACAAGGTTGTGGTAGCGTGCCAATGCTGAAACACATGTGGCTGCAACTTCGAGCTTTTGGTGGATTGTGGGAAAAATTCTTGGAAACCAAACGCTGGTCCCATCCGCCCAAACCTATCCCACAATTGCTGTCGTGTGCTGCCCAGAAAACCACAGGCTTCTGGATACTCACTATTCATTTCTAGGGGCATCTGGCTGTTTGCTGTTACTTTCTGGGGGCTTTTGAATATTCAGTGTCGATACCTGAAGGCTTATGGATGCTCACTGTCAATTCCTGGGGGCTTCTAGATGCTTGCTGTTAATGCTTGGAGGCTTGTAGATGTTTGCTGGTCATTCCTGGAGGCTTCTGGATGGATCATTATGTAATCTGAAAGTGACGTTGTTTGGTACAACTCCCAGTGTCTGGGTGACAGGATTCTGGCCACTGTTGTTGGTACCCCACCTTCTATGACCCAAAATGTCACATCAACATGCACACCTCCGGTCACAAACATGTTGACTGTGAGCATGCACAGGTCACAGGCTTGGAGAAAGACGGTGTTGCGTTTAACGTCCAGTACCCTCCAGGATTTTCAGTACGGCACGGAGTGGCACATGTGCAAAATGCAGGCTCAGAAAATGGCTCCATCGGAATTCACTGGAGTCCTAGGGACACACTGGAAATTGAATGCAACACTTTTGGGGGGAAATGTGCAAATGACGGTGCTCCCCCTCCCCCTTGGGTGGGGGGACTATGCAAAGGAGGCTGGGAGGGGGTGGCGTGCTATTCAAGGTGGTGCTCCTTGCATATCTTGGACAAGCCGTATCTCGGCCGTAAATCCAACGATGGCCATCGCCCGAACCAATGATCACTGTTCTTCATCAGCAGAGCGCCGTTAGGCCTCCAGCTTCAAACAAACAACGTCCCGCACGGTGGAAACGAAATCTGGGGGACAACTGCCCAATGGGCGTCATCGGTCTGGTGGTCGATGTGCATTCCATGTGTCCGGTCATCTAAGGCTTGATTCCCTGGCAGGAAGCGCAGACTGTGCGACACTGGGCCTGTGGTTAGAGGGGGGAGAGAACAAAATTGAAATATCATGCGGTACCTGTACATGCCCAGGCACACTGCTACGACCACTACCCACCATAACTCCACCACAAGGGGTGCACATTGTGTACATTGCGGTTGGAGCATGCAACTAGGATGTGGCTCAGGGGCTCGAAGGCTCAGGGGCTCGCGTGACACCTCAAAAAGACAGAACTGGAAAAAACACTTTCTCATCTTTGATTCCGAGCTTGCATGAGACATGACTCAAGGGGGAATGGGTCAGGGCCCACTACGGTGAGGCTTCATTCGAGTGATTGCTGAGCCGTGCTGTATGTACTGTGGTGTTGAGAATCCCCCCTTGAGAAAGTGGCAAAACAACGGTCAGAGGGGAACCCATGCGTCAACAAGGCCATGCTTACGCGCCGCCCACAGGCAGGCGGTTCTGCGGGGTTTAGATCGCATTACAGCCACATCAGCTGAAAAATACTGTCTAAACAAACCGAAAGGGTCATAGTCTCAAGCAGAATCTTCTCCTCAGAAACCACTGTTCGTAGGCATGACTTAGCCCCTTCTTCTTCCTTCTTCTTCTTCTTCTTGGCCATTCTTGACAACAAAGCTGCGGTCAGAAAAATGACGGTCCGATGCCCCAACGTAAAGTACCATGTCTTTTGTATGGCCTGCTTGATGTCGAGATTAGAGCCATCGTTCTTTTGACGGATCATCTCACGGCATCACAAGCGGCGGCGAAAAAATGACAAGAGCGGCAACCCAGACACAACCCTTGGGGCGACGTAAAGAACATGACAGAGATTGACAGGATTGCGTCTTGGTGGATGCCCTACCCGAAATACAAAAGTGTAGAAGTATTGTCCAGGAATACAGCGCTTGCATGGCATGCAATCGCTGTGCAGTGCAGTACAGGGCACAGCACCCCCTCACCCCCTGTGGACAGTATTCACCTGCACGAAATGGTTTCTCGCACCAGTGAGGGAATGACGATCCCCAGAAGTCCACCAGACACAGCGAGACATGCAAGGAGCAAAGGGGCAGCATGCACAGTATGACGTCTGCTATGTGCTCAACAATGTCCTGGTCCACTGAGAAAAAGGCCCAGGGTGCCACGTTTCAGGGGGACAATAGTTCCCCTTGAAGAGCTGAACAAGGGGCACCCCCGTGGTCCTCCACCCACAGACTTGGCAGCAGGTTTGGCAGCAACCTTTTCGCAGGTGGTGTTTGGCACGGAACTTCGCAGCAGGCTTCAAAGGGGTGTGCAGCCCTTGTGGCAACCATTGTTTCTCAGAGGTATGCCCGGTGAATTCTAATTTCCTGTCAAAAACATTTGCCAGGCCCATACACTGCGAGCACTGTTTGCCCATACAACAGATTTCTTCAAATAGATTGAAGCATGCACAACACCATGCACCAATAGTACTGAAACTCAGCAGACCCGAAACCCGAAAATCCACCATTTCTGTTTCCAAAAAAAAAGTCCAGGTGACGATTCCTTCGTCCCCCCCCCCCACCCTGAGGCACACTTACTGAGCCTTTAGAGCAACCCTCCCCTGGAGGGCTACCCAAAGTGGGGTGGTCGGGGCATACACAGTCAGGTGAACACAGAATGCCGCACCACTCAAGGAACAATGCAATCGGAATCTGTGAGAATCTCTTGGGGCCGCAAAATCGAATCACACCAAAAGAATGCTGCACCGTAGGCGTAGAATCCTTCGAGCCGATACGACAACAGAAAGTCATCAACGGTGCAGAACATTCTGGCCCACAGAAAAACAGTCGCTGAAGCAGGAGATGAACGCGACATGGCACGTCGCCCGGTTGCGGTTGGGGCCACACAACTGTCCCTAGCGTGCAAGAAAAAGAGAAAGCAACGGCCGCCCAGTAACTGATGCCGGTCATTCCGGCATCACTTACCGGCATACCAGCATTAATTGATCGCCCACCGCTGTCGGTTGGATGCAAACCACCACAAATTACCGCAGTTTCGCCACGAGACCTCATGCTCCACAACTGCTCCCCAATTTGTCCTGAGTGTGTTATGCTGCGGTGAGACGGATGACCCAAGGACGCCATTTCTTGCCTTTTTTTTTTTGGAGGGGGGGTTAGAACGCCGTCCTCCAACAACATCCTTGCAACGGAAAATCCTTAGCAAATCCCTCACAGCACTCCGTATCTAGTCCAAAGTGTCGCCTCCAGTGACTGAGAGCCGCCGTGGAGGGTGTCAACCAGGCGGACAAGGGGCAAAAGAGACGATACATGCAAATTTGTGGCTTGTGTTCTGAACACGGGCCGTGGACTGGCTCACCAGGGAGCGGCATGTTGTTTGCATCAACAGCCGGAATTCTGATGCGCATGCAATGTGTCATGGACTCCGCTTTCAGGCCTTATGGAGCCTGGAGCAGAGGCAGGCCCCGTCAATTGCGAGGCATGGGTGGGAACGAGGCTGCAGCTTCGCTAACGCAGCAACCCTGACTGAGGCTTCAGTGGGCCCTCACAGGCACCATCCGGACGCGGTACGATTGACGAATGCAGACCTGGCTGGATCAGCGAGTATGGGCGGGATTAGCAAATTGAGTACTGGACAGCGTGGATTAGGGTTGGTGATACTGGACAAGATGGGTAGGGTTGGATGTACAGCCCGTAGGATGGGCGAAGGCGTCCGAGTGCAAGCATCGTCCGCATATTTCGTAGCAATGGCGACTGCATACTTGGGGTATTGGCGACTGCGTACTGAGTAGGTCTGGACCCCATGTCCGACGTATGGCCCATCCTTGCCTCACACGACTCATTAATTCTCAGCCGGCTCCCCAGAGCTTATACTCTCGATGCAAAAATCCATATTGCCGTTGCTGCTGCTGCTGCTACTGTCCTTGTTGTCCTCTGCCACACTCTGGTCCACGATGGCCCGGTCGGTAGCCAGCTGCGGCCCGGCGCGCACTGTGGCTTTTTGCCGGCCGGGCGTTTCGGTCGCTTGCGACTCTGCCTCGTGCTCCGATCCGCCGCGCGTGTCTTCCTCTCCCGGGGTCCGGGGCGTGTCCGGGGACAGGCACGGCGTGCAGGGCGTGTTCGCGTACTGGTCCCATTCGTCTTCGTCCATGTCCTCGACGAGGAATGTGGCCTCTACATGGCGGTCCCTCTTCAGCAGCAGGCAAGCAACGAAGAGCAGGCAGGGCACCCCAGCCCCCACGCCGATGAGCACCCAGACCCACCATTCTACGCTGTCGTCGTTGTTGTTGTTGTCGACCTAGCAGAGAGGGGGGGGCACAAGCGTTGGCACAGGTGTGTGGGAATCATACGGCGGTGTGAACCAGCCAATTTAGCCAGGCGAACCTTCACGGGGCAGTTTCATACAGCAGAAGCCGGGCCGCCGCCAACGTCACTACCGGCCAATTCCGTCCACGCACAGGCACAGGGCAGGGGTACAAATGGGGCACAGGGGCACCGGCAGGGGCGGTAGACGTAAAGGGGCAGCGGAACGACAGGCATGGACATGGGCATTGGCACCGCCAAGAGCAGAGGCGGAGGGGCAGAGGCAGTGGCAGTGGCAGAGGCAGGGCCACAAGCGGGGACACTGGCAAAAACACAGATGGGGCTGCAGGAACACAGGACGCAGGCACAGACAGGGCAGAGGCAAGCACACAGCCCGCAGCGGAGCCACTGGCGCAGGGGCACACTTGGACCCGGAGCTTGTACTGGCAGTAGCTGCTGGTGTTACTCAGGTAGAATGCGCAGGTCGCACCGTCGGGGCAGTCGTAGATGTTGAGCGTATATGAGCTGG